>SJXQ01005648.1:165321-211451 GCA_006408695.1 Aepyceros melampus
GGGGGGGGGGCGGTGGGGGGGTGGGGGGCAGGAGGGATGAAGGTGCAGACAGCAGCTCTGCTCAAGGCTCCAGCCCTGGAGGGGTTGTGGGCTGGCCTGGCCCATGCTGTGCTCGGCATAGAGGTGAAGGGGCAGAGCCCTTGGCCAGACAAGACTGCCATTTGGCCCCATTCTCAGGTGGCGCTAGTGGTAAAGAACTCGCCTGCCAATGCAGGATATGCAAGAGTCGTGGGTTTGATCCCTGCATTGGGAAGACCCCCTGGAGGAGGAAACGGCAACCTGCTTCAGTATTCTTGCCTGGAAAATTCCATGGACGGAGGAGCCTGGTGGGCTAGTCTATGGGACTGCAAAGAGTTGGACACAACTGAGCACACACACCGCCACCAGCCTGTTCACTTCTTCCCCTGTCTCCTCATCAGTCCTGCTGTGCAATGCCAAGGCATTGCAGAACCTCCAGGCAGGTTCCCTGGAAACAGAGCCTGAGTGAAATTCTCATGGTGGTTGGCTGCTGCTGCTGCTAAGTCGCTTCAGTCGTGTCCAACTCTGTGCGACCCCATAGACGGCAGCCCACCAGGCTCCCCCATCCCTGGGATTCTCCAGGCAAGAACACAGGAGTGGGTTGCCATTTCCTTCTCCAATGCATGAAAGTGAAAGTGAAGTCGCTCAATCATGTTCAACTCTTAGTGACCCCATGGACTGCAGCCTTCCAGACTCCTCTGTCCATGGGATTTTCCAGGCAAGAGTACTGGAGTGGGGTGCCATTGCCTTCTCCAAGGTGGTTGGCTAGGAGTGCACTCATGAAGGATCTGAGAGGGCTGAGGGAAGCAGGACAGAGCAGAGGACAGACCCAGGGCAAGATGCGCTGTTGGGGAGGCCTGCCTGACCCCACTGGGAGCTCTGGAGTGAGAACTGTACCGAAGAAGTCATTACACTGAGAAAGGGCTGGGCTTTCACTCCCCTGCACCAGTCAGAGATGGCCTGCTAGTCCTCCAGGCTGTCTCCTTGAGGAGACTGCCTTAGGCTGTCGGCTGGCCTCTGGGGAAGTCGCTGGGACATGGGTACACCGGCCCGGAAATGAGGGTCTGGCAGGGCACCAACAGCACCCGCTACAGAGCGCTTCCACCCCCACATTTTCCCCCTCTTCTTTCTCTCCTACAAAGCACCACATTAATTAAATTCAAGAAGTTCCTCAGATGTTTCTGAAGACCTTATAGAGGTCATTTGTGGGATGATTGGGAAGCGGGGAATCTAAGATTCTTCTCTGTTCGAAGGTCTACAAGCTTGCACTCAAAAGTGATTAATTGCTGGGATAATTCTTCCTTGACTAATTACATTTAAATGCTTATTTAAATAAGCATTCTTAAAATGAATTTTCATGTTGATCGGATTCTCACAAGGGCACTCCAGAAGGTTTTGTTTGTATTATTCCCATTATATAAACTGTTGCTCAGGTGGTTAAGTGTTTTACTTTAAGGTGGACTTAGCTAGTCAAAGTAATCAGTCTAATAGTAAATTTTCACATGTATTGTAGATATCAGGGGACTATCCCTTTTAGGGGGAACTCTTTTCTGGGCAACTTCTTAAATCATCAGCCTCTTAGCACTTCTCCAAAGTATCAACCTCAAATGAAAATATCAACTATCTTCTGTGCTCAAGACACTGGTAGTTTATGGAGGCTTTAAAAGGATTTTGCCAAAACAAAAGGCTTTTCAACAAATTTATTTAAATATTTTAATATTTCCATTTAGGTGTTAGAGGTAATGTAAGTATCAAAGTAAATATGAGTAATTTTCAGCATGCACCAACAAGGACTTTTGATTTACTTTGGGTCATGTGTTTTAAGTTTAAACTAAATGAATAGCTGGGGAAATCATAAGAATTAATTAAAAGGGATATGTTAGAACGTTTAAAATTAACATGTTAATGGCATCATTTCTGGTAGGGAGCACTCTAAATTGACTTTGGTGAATTTTTCACTTACATGGAATATTTTCAGACTTTTTATATTGACCAGAAAATATTTGAAGGCAGTTTATTGGGGAAAAAAAGATCTTGACATCTGCCCAGAGGCTTTCAGTCGATTATCAGGGAGCCAGGTGTGTTGCCCATGGGGACATTTGATGGATTGCCAAATAACAAGGTAGGTGGGCATAATAGGAACTGGGTATGGGGGAGCTTCTGAAGGGGAGAGGGATTCCAGGATGGCCTTCAGAGAAGGGTGGGTCTTGAATCCATTAGATTCAACCTAGCTGCTAGACAGTGCCTTCCTGCCAGCTGGTTGTCATGGGGACACCTGTGCCACTGGCACATCCATGCATTTGTGTATTCATTCACAAATACATTCAGCTGAGCTCACACTACATGGCAGGCTCTGTGCTTGGCACTGGGGAGGCAGTGATGAGAGGGCTCCCCTCGGAGCTCATGGTCCACTGCAGATGCGGCTCACGCTGCTGTCAGCTGTCCCCTCCTTCACCCCACGTCCTAGGCAGTCTAGGTTGGCAAATGCTCTGAGCAGCAGTGTCTGCTCTTGACGTAACCCGAATTAAAAGTGGTCAGCTCGTTATCTCCCTGGAAAGAAGAGATTTTACAGGAGGGAGTGTGCCATTTAGGAATGTTTTCAACTTCAAGAAACAGAAAACACCCCTTAAAATAGCTTTAGACATAAGGACTCATTTAATCACTTAACAAGAGGTTTGGAGGTGGCAGCAGCTGCTGGTCTTCCCTCAGTGACATGATAGCATCAGGAGAGTCTGTATCCTCCTCCCTGGGAGGGCATGGAACCTATCCTCTCAGGGTATGGAAATGGCCACTGTAGCTCAGGACATCACATTTTTCTGCATGGCAGGGAAGAAGAGGCTGACGCCAACTGAGTCTATTCTCTTGTAAAGATAGCAACACTTTCCAGAATCTGTAGTTGCCAGCTTAGTTCACATTGGTCAGAACTCGGCACACAGGCCACCCCTAACTGCAGGGGAGCTTGGGAAGCATCTCACCTGGGACTGGGTATGATGTCACTTTGTGTATCATGGGGTTTGTTGCTGAGGATGTTGCATGAGGATGATGGGGAAGTGACTATCAAGGAGGCAACAGCAGTGTGGCTGCAGGAGAGCCATGGACTTCCTCATGCCATTCTAGGCACCAAGCTTCTGCTCAAGAAACTTCGGGATGAACCTGAGCGCCTCCTGCTGAAACACAAACTTGCTTCTTCCCAACCCATCCTCTTCCTCTTCAGCATAAGGGGACTGTCACTCCCCTCCCCTCCCCTGTGGTCCCCTCCCCTGCCCTGCCTCCAGCCAGGACCTCCCATCCCATTTCCCGCTTTCTCACCTCTGCCCGCCTGATTTCTGCTTCAGTTTCACCCATCAGGGAGCCCCTCTAGGAAAAGATGAGAGGGAGGATGAAAGAGGAGGGAAGGTGTTAATTAAACACCAGATGTTTAACTTTGTTAATTAATGGCTCTGTCACTCTGAGTGGCATCAGCTTTCTCTTCTCTGTCTCTTTCACCCAAGCCATTAGCCTCGTGGCTCAAACAGTAAAGAATCCATCTGCAATGTGGGAGACATGGGTTTGATCCCTGGGTTGGGAAGATCCCCTGGATGAGGGCATGGCAACCCACTCCAGTGTTCTCGCCTGGAGAATCCGCATGGACAGAGGTGCCTGGTGAGCTACAGTCCATGGGGTCGCAAAGAGTCAAAGACAACTGAGCGATTAAGCACAGAGCACATTCTCCTCACCACCAGAGGGCCTGACTCTAAAGCCGAAAAGCCCAACATTGGTTCAGTGGGGCCTGAGATCAGCAGAGAAAAGATGGAGAAAATGGCCCAGGGATACCCCAAGAAGGTGGTTCTCCTGACCAGGAGGGAGCAAGGACGTACTGGTATATGGGCACTGGGGGCAGAGAGAAGGAAGAGTTGAGGAGAGTCTGAGGAGGAGGAGCCTTGAGGTCACAGACAGACGTGTTTTGTTTGGTGTACATAGGGATTTCCAAAAATGCAAATAATAATTGCCTAAAAATAAAGGAACTTCCCATAAATACAGAAGTATAGACTTTCTTTAGAAATGGGTAGATGTGGGCCCCCATCCTGGGACAGCAACAGTCTGGAGAAGAGGGAGCTGAGTCAAAGCTGTCCTGTCCAGATGGCGGTGCATCCTCCACCCCCCGCTTCCAGCTACCTGTGCTCTTGTCTCGTGTGTGGCTCGCCAGCCCTGGGTTTAGGATCCACTGCTGAAATACGAGTGCTGGGATTTGATGATGGGTTGGATGTGAGAGTTGAGGGAGAGGGAATCTGGGAATGCTGAGATGTGAGTCATGATACCTGGTGGGAGGGATCCCACTGATACAAATAGGACACGTGGGAAGAGCAGGTTAATGGACGGGGTGACAGCTTCATTTGGGGCAGGTTGTGGAAGAAATGCCTGGGTATCACTGAGACAGAGATGGCCTTGTGGTCTGGCAACTTGGGGAGCTGATGGAGCTGGAGTGGGGAGTGGAAACCCTGGAGAGGAAGAAGCAGGGACCACCCAGAACTATCAGAGTGAAAGAAGAGGGGATTGACAGGAGAAAGTTGGAGAATTACAGATCTGGGGGAAAGAACGAGAAATGAGAGTTCGGGCCAAGGGAAAGGTTACAAAGAACCTGGACGGCACAATGACAGAGAAGTGGGTATGGGGGCCAAGGTTTTCACGGTACTTGTCATCTATATTATCAGGCTCTGCAGTCCAAGGTGCTTCCTGCAGGCTCTGTGGCCAAGGGAGGGAGGGAAACGGCCAAAGCCCTTGTTCCTACTGGTGCTGCTCTGTTCACTAATTCCCCAAAGCGGTGGGAAATCTGCCATTGACATCATGTCGGTTTCACCCCTTTCAGGGCATTTGGAGTCTTCCCTCTATTATTATAACTGTAATAATAATTTTAGGATGAAAGGCACTGTCCCTAACTGGAAGTTTCGGTATTGTCCCAGGAATGGGTAAGCGGGCTGTGTGCAGGTAGGAGCAAGGCAACTCCTGCTGCTGACACAAACTCACAGGTCTGCTGTCATGGAAGATCTAAGGAGAGGCAGGAGGATCTAGGTGTTGGAATCTGAGAACTCGACCTGTTGCTTCTGTTCCTGGCCCTCTCTGCCCTTGGGTTGTGCCATGTGAAACGCAGGACTGGTTGGATCTCCCCTGGTTGGAGAGAATATTCATTGGAAGGGCTGATGCTAAAGCTGAAACTCCAATACTTTGGCCACATGATGCAAAAAACTGACTCATTGGAAAAGACCCTGATGCTGGGAAAGATTGAAAGCGGGAGGAGACATGGACAACAGAGGATGAGATGGTTGGATGGCATCACCGACTCGATATACATGAGTTTGAGTAAACTCCGGGAGTTGGTGATGGACAGGGAGGCTTGGCGTGCTGCAGTTCATGGGGTCACAAAGAGTGGGACATGACTGAACTGAAACGCAGGAAGCCTGCCTGAGGACTACAGGGAGGCTGGAGGCTGAGCCCCGCCCCCTTGCTGCAAGCCGGTTCCTTCCCCAGGCACCAACCCCCACCCCGCCAGCCCGCGGTTCCTTCCCACTCCCTCTGACACCACCAGCACAGAAGGCGGCAGATGTTACTGGTCTCACTTCATTTCCATAGATTTACAAGCATCCCTTTATGTGTGACTGAAAAATTGGGTGTAAATCCTATTTTAAGAACACAGTGGAACTCATTACTTGAAGAACGCTTTGGAAAATCCTTTGGGGCAGTGAATAATCATCCCTCTTTGGTAAAACTTCTGTGCCAGTGCTCATGAATTTCTTTGTCCGAAGTGCAGTTCACCTGTAAGATCTTTCCCGCAGTCTCTCCTTTGCATCTGTGACTGCCTTCTCCGAACCCCCGCCCCCAGAAACACACTGCTCCCCTTCTTTGCATGAATCATCTCCCATCTCTGCTCCTCTCTCCCCACCGGCTCCGCCTCTGAGCTCCCTGACTGTCCCCTCCGCAGTAGCCTCTTTCTTCCTCACCAAGACTGTGGCCGCGACTTGGTGGTGATCTTTTCCCTGCTACTGCTCTTCCTTCTTTAGAAATTCAGGCACAGAAGAGTCTCGTGCCAGCGGTGTCTGCGGCATGTTGAGTGAGTACATAGCATGGATGTGGTAGGCAGCATAAGTGGAGGTGTCACGTTTGCAGCAAACGAGCTTTACTGACGTGGTTCAGTGAAGGATCTCGAGGGGGAGCACATCCTGGACTGTCCAGGTGGGCCCATTGTCGTCACAAAGTCCCTTACAAGCAGAAGAGCTTTCCCAGGTAAGACCTGGAGTGGAGAGAAGAGAAAACTGGGCAGGTGTGTGGGGTCTCAAGGGGGAATGAGGGCTCAGAGCTGCCTGTCCTTGTACACATGCAGGGTCACAGACTTGCAGCCAGTCAGGAGCCTGTGTGGGTTGTGGGGCTTTGAGGATAAAAGCCACAGATAGAGGGCCAAACAAACCTTGTGCACACCAGGCCCCAGGGGCCTCACAGGGACTGAGGCAGAACTGTGTTTGAGCGTCCCCTGTGGAGGTACGGGCCAGCAGTGGTCTGCCACAGGGACAGGGGCTCTGGGTGCAGCAGACTTGGGTGTGACATAAGCCCTCTTGGAGGAGGTTGCCATTAACCCCACCACAGAGCTGCCAGAACTTACACAGGACTGGGACATAGACTCTTGGAGGGCACAAAGAGAACCTTGTGTGCACCAGGACCCAGGAGAAAGGAGCACTGACCCCACAAGAGACTGACCCACTTGCCCGGGAGTGTCCAAGAGTCTCCAGCAGAGGCGTGGGTTTGTGGTGGCCTGCTGCAGAGTTGGGGGAAGTGAGTGTAGCAGTACATGCATGGGATCTTTTGAAGGAGGTCACCATTATCTTCATTACCTCCACCGCAGTTTGGCCCCAGATAAGGAAATGGCAATCCACTCCACTATTCTTGCCTGGAAAATCCCATGGACGGAGGAGCCTGGTAGGCTATAGTCCATGGGGTCGCAAAGAGTCGGTCAGACAGGACTGAGCAACTTCACATTCACATTCAAATAGCAGGGAGGGAACACAGCTTCACCCATCAACAGGAAATTGGATTAAAGATTTACTGGGCATGGCCCCACCTATTAGAACAAGACCCAGTTTCTTCCTCAGTCTCTCCCATCACGAAGCTTCCGTAAGCCTCTTATCTTCTCATCAGATGGCTGCTGCTGCCGCTGCTGCTAAGTGGCTTCAGTCATGTCCGACTCTGTGTGACGCCATAGACAGCATCCCACCAGGCTCTGCGGTCCCTGGGATTCTTCAGGCAATAACACTGGAGTGGGTTGCCATTTCCTTCTCCACCATCAGAGGGCAGACAGAGTGAAAACCACAATCACAGAAAACTAACCATTCTGATCACATGGACCACTGCTACTGCTAAGTCACTTCAGTCGTGTCTGACTCTGTGAGACCCCAAAGACGGCAGCCCACCAGGCTCCCCCGTCCCTGAGATTTTCCAGGCAAGAACACTGGAGTGGGTTGCCATTTCCTTCTCCAATGCAGGAAAGTGGAAAGTGAAAGTGAAGTCGCTCAGTCGTGTCCGACTCAGCGACCCCATGGACTGCAGCCTACCAGCCTCCTCCGTCCATGGAATTTTCCAGGCAAGAGTACTGGAGTGGGGTGCCATCACAGCCTTGTCTAACTCAGTGAAACTATGAGCCATGCCATGTAGGGCCACCCAAGATGGACGGGTCATGGTGGAGAGTTCTGACAAAACATGGTCCACTGGAGAAGGGAATGACAAACCACTTCAGTATTCTTGCCTTGAGAACCCCATGAACAGTATGAAAAGGCAAAAAGATACAACATTGAAAGATGAACTCCCCAGGTCGGTAGGTGCCCAATATGCTACTGGAGATGAGTGGAGATATAAATCCAGAAAGAATGAAGAGATGGAGCCAAAGCAAAAGCAACACCCAGTTGTGGATGTGACTGGTGATAGAAGCAAACTCTGATGCTGTAAAGAGCAATATTGCATAGGAACCTGGAATGTTAGGTCCATGAATCAAGGCAAATTGGAAGTGGTCAAACAGGAGATGGCAAGAGTGAACATTGACATTTAGGAATCAGTGAACTAAAATGGACTGGAATGAGTGGATTTAACTCAGATGACCATTATATCTACTACTCTGGATAAGAATCCCCTAGAAGAAATAGAGTAGCCATCATAGTCAAAAAAGAGTCTGAAATGCAGTACTTGGATGCAGTCTCAAAAACAACAGAATGATCTCTGTTCATTTCCAAGGCAAACCATTCAATATCACGGTAATCCAAGTCTATGTCCTGGTCAGTAATGCTGAAGAAGTTGAGGATGAACAGTTCTATGAAGATCTACAAGACCTTCTAGAATTAACACCCAAAAAAGATGTCCTTTTCATTAAAGGGGACTGGAATGAAAAAGTAGGAAGTTAAGAAACACTTGGAGTAACAGGCAAATTTGGCCTTGAAATACAGAATGAAGCAGGGCAGAGGATAACAGAGTTTTGCCAAGAGAATGCACTGATCATAGCAAACACCCTCTTCCAACAACACAAGAGAAGACTCTACACGTGGACATTACCAGATGGTCAATACCAAAATCAAATTTATTATATTATTTGCAGCCAAAATGAAGAAGCTCTATACAGTTGGCAAAAAAAGACTGGGAGCTGACTGAGTTATGGCTCAGATCATGAACTCCTTATTGCCAAATTCAGATTTAAACTGAAGAAAGGGAAAACCACTAGACCATTCAGGTATGACCTAAATCAAATTCCTTACGATTATTTAGTGGAAGTGAAAAATAGATTCAAAGTATTAGATCTGATAAACAGAGTGCCTGATGAACTATGGATGGAGTTTCATGACATTATACAGGACAGGGATCAAGACCATCCACAAGAAAAAGAAATGCTAAAAAGCAAAATGGCTGTCTGAGGAGGGCTTACAAATAGCTAAGAAAAGAAGAGAAGTGAAAAACAAAGAGAGGAAAGATATACCTATTTGAACCCAGAGTTCCAAAGAATATCAAGGAGAGATAAGAAAACCTTCCTCAGTGATCAGTGCAAAGAAAATGAGGAAAACAATAGAATGGGAAAGACTAGTGATCTCGTCAAGAAAATTAGAGATACCAAGGGAACATTTCATGCAAAGATGGGCTCGATAAGGGACAGAAATGGTGTGGACCTAACAGAAGCAGAAGATATTAAGAAGAGGTGCAGGAATACACAGAAGAACAGTACAAAAAAGATCTTCACGACCAAGATAATCATGACCACTCACCTAGAGCCAGACATCCTGGAATGTGAAGTCAAGTGGGCTTTAGAAAGCATCACTATGAACAAAGCTAGTGGAGGTGATGGAATTCCAGTTGAGCTATTTCAAATCCTGAAAGATGATGCTGTGAAAGTGCTGCACTCAATATGCCAGTAAATTTGGACAACTCAGCAGTGGCCACAGGACTGGAAAAGGTCAGTTTTCATTCCAATCCCAAAGAAAGGCAATGCCATAGAATGCTCAAACTACTGCACAGTCGCACTTATCTCACACGCTAGTAAGGTAATGCTCAAAATTCTCCAAGCCAGGCTTCAACAGTACATAAGCCACGAACTTCCAGATGTTCAAGCTGGTTTTAGAAAAGGCAGAGGAACCAGAGATCAAATTGCCAACATCCATTGGATTACAGAAAAAGCAAGAGAGTTCCAGAACTCAGCAGTGGCCACAGGACTGGAAAAGGTCAGTTTTCATTCCAATCCCAAAGAAAGGCAATGCCATAGAATGCTCAAACTACTGCACAGTCGCACTTATCTCACACGCTAGTAAGGTAATGCTCAAAATTCTCCAAGCCAGGCTTCAACAGTACATAAGCCACGAACTTCCAGATGTTCAAGCTGGTTTTAGAAAAGGCAGAGGAACCAGAGATCAAATTGCCAACATCCATTGGATTACAGAAAAAGCAAGAGAGTTCCAGAAAAACATCTATTTCTGCTTTTTTTTAACTTTAAATTTATTTATTCTAATTGGAGGCTAATTACTTTACAATATTGTATTAGTTTTGCCATACATCAACATGAATCTGCCATGGGTATACACATGTTCCCCATCCTGAACCCACCTCCCTCCCCACATCNTGGAAGAGTTTGAGTAGGATAGGTGTTAGCTCTTCTCTAGATTTTTGGTAGAATTCAGCTGTGAAGCCATCTGGACCTGAGCTTTTGTTTTCTGGAAGATTTCTGATTATAGTTTCAATCTCCATGCTTGTGATGGGTCTGTTAAGTTTTTCTATTTCTTCCTGGTTCAGTTTTGGAAAGTTGTACTTTTCTAAGAACGTGTCCATTCCTTCCACGTTGTCCATTTCATTGGCATATACTTGCTGATAGTAGTCTCTTATGATCCTTTGTATTTCTGTGTTGTCTGTTGTGATCTGTTTATTTTTGTTTCTAATTTTACTGATTTAATTTTTCTCCCTTTGTTTCTTGATGAGTCTGGCTAATGGTTTGTCAATTTTATTTATCCTCTCAAAGAACCAGCTTTTGGCTTTGTTGATTTTTGCTATGGTCTCTTTTATTTCTTTTGCATTTATTTCTGCTCTAATTTTTAAGATTTCTTTCCTTCTACTAACCCTGAGGTTCTTCATTTATTCCTTTCCTAGTTGCTTTCGGTGTAGTTAGGTTATTTATTTGACTTTGTGCTTGTTTCTTGAGGTATGCCTGTATTGCTATGAACTTTCCCCTTAGCACTGATTTTACAGTGTCCACAGGTTTTGTTTTTTTTTTTTCTTTTTCATTTGTTTCTATACATTTTTTAAATTTCTGCTGTGATTTGTTGGTTATTCAGCCCCGTGTTGTTCAGCCTCCATATGTTGGAATTTTTAATAGTTTTTCTACTGTAATTGAGCTATAATCTTACTGCATTGTGGTCAGAAAAGATGCTTCCTATATATAGAAAACTATAAAACACTGGTGAAAGAAATCAAAAAGGACATGAATAGATGGAGAAATATACCATGTTCATGGATTGGAGGAATCAATATAGTAAAAATGAGTATACTACCCAAAGCAATCTATATATTCAATGCAATCCCTCTCAAGCTACCAATGGTATTTTTCACAGAGCTAGAGCAAATAATTTCACAATTTGAATGGAAATGCAGAAAACCTCAAATAGCCAAAGCAAACTTGAGAAAGAAGAATGGAACTGGAGGAATCAACCTGCCTGACTTCAGGCTCTACTACAAAGCCACAGTCATCAAGGCAGTATGGTACTGGCACAGAGACAGAAATATAGATCAATGGAATAAAATAGAAATCCGAGAGATAAATCCACGCACCTATGGACACCTTCAGTAAGTCAGTAAAGTCACTCAGTCGTGTCCAACTCTTTGTGACCACATGGACTGCAGCCCACCAGGCTCCTCAGTCCATGGGATTCTCCAGGCAAGAATACTGGACTGGGTTGCCATTTCCTTCTCCAATGGACACCTTATCTGTGACAAAGGAGGTGATTTGTTGGTTATTCATCAGCGTGTTGTTCAGCCTCCATATGTCAGAATTTTTAATAGATTTTCTCCCGTAATTGAGATCTAATATTACTGCATTGTGGTCAGAAAAGATGCTTGGAAAGATTTCAATTTTTTTGAATTTACCAAGGCTAGATTTATGGCCCAGAATGTGATCTATTCTGGAGAAGGTTCCGTGTGCACTTGAGAAAAAGGTGAAATTCATTATTTTGGGGTGAAATGACCTATCGATATCAGTTAGGTCTAACTGGTCTATTGTATCATTTAAAGTTTGTGTTTCCTTGTTAATTTTCTGTTTAGTTGATCTATCCATAGGTGTGAGTGGGGTATTAGTCTCCCACTATTACTGTGTTATTGTTAATTTCCCCTTTCATAGTTGTTAGCATTTGTGTTACATATGTGGTACTCCTATGTTGGGTGCATATATATTTATAATTGTTATGTCTTTTTCTTGGATTGATCCTTTGATCATTATGTAGTATCCTTCTTTGTCTCTTTTCACAGCTTTTGCTTTAAAGTTTATTTTATCTGATATGAGTATTGCTACTCCTGCTTTCTTTTGGTCTCTATTTGCATAGAATATCTATTTCCAGCCCTTCACTTTCAGTCTGTATGTGTCCCTTGTTTTGAGATGGGTCTCTTGTAGACAATATATATATAGGGGTCTTGTTTTTGTATCCATTCAGCCAGTCTTTGTCTTTTGGTTGGGGCATTCAATCCATTTATGTTTAAGGTAATTATTGATAAGTATGATCCCATTGCCATTTACTTTACTGTTTTGAGTTTGAGTTTATACACCCTTTTTGTGTTTCCTGTCTAGAGAATATCCTTTAGTATTTGTTGGAGAGCTGGTTTGGTGGTGCTGAATTCTCTCAGCTTTTGCTTGTCTGTAAAGCTTTTGATTTCTCCTTCATATATGAATGAGATCCTTGCTGGGTACAATAATCTAGGCTGTAGTTTATTTTCTTTCATCACTTTAAGTATGTCTTGCCATTCCCTTCTGGCCTGAAGAGTTTCTATGGAAAGATCAGCTGTTATCCTTAGGGGAATCCCCTTGTGTGTTATTTGTTGTTTTTCCCTTGCTGCTTATAATATTTGTTCTTTCTGTTTGATCTTTGTTAATTTGATTAATATGTGTCTTGGAGTGTTACACCTTGAGTTTATCCTGTTTGGGACTCTCTGGGTTTCTTGGACTTGGGTGATTATTTCTTTCCCCATTTTAGGGAAGTTTTCAACTATTATCTACTCAAGTATTTCCTCATGGTCTTTCTTTTTGTCTTGTTCTTCTGGGACTCCTATGATTCGAATGTTGGGGCATTTACTATTGTCCTGGAGGTCTCTGAGATTGTCCTCATTTCTTTTAATTCGTTTTTCTTTTTTCCTCTCTGATTCATTTATTTCTACCTTTCTATCTTCTACTTCACTAATGCTATCTTCTGCCTCTGTTATTTACTATTTGTTGCCTCCAGAGTGTTTTTGATCTCATTTACTGCATTATTCATTGTATATTGACTCTTTTTTATTTCTTCTAGGTCCTTGTTAAACCTTTCTTCCATCTTCTCAATCCTTGTCTCCAGGCTATTTATCTGTGATTCCATTTTGTTTTCAAGATTTTTGATCATTTTCACTATCATTATTTCGAATTCTTTATCAGGTAGATTCTCTATCTCTTGCTCTTTAGTTTGGTTTGCTGGGCGTTTATCCTGTTCCTTTACCTGCTGGATATTCCTCTATCACTTTATCTTGTTTATATTGCTGAGTTTGGGGTGACCTTTCTGTACTCTGATAGTTTGTGGAGTTATCTTTATTGTGAAGTTTCCTCACTGTTTGAGTGGGGTTGGATGGGTGGCTTGTCAAGGTTTCTTGGTTAGGGAAGCTTGTGTCAGTGTTCTGGTGGGTGGAGCTGGATTTCTTCTCTCCGGAGTGCAATGAAGTGTCTAGTAATGAGTTATGAGATGTCAGTGGGTTTGGAGTAACTTTGGGTAGCCTGTGTATTGAAGCTCAGGGCTGTTTTCCTGTGTTGCTGGAGCATTTGCATGGTGTGTCTTGCTCTGGAACTTGTTGGCCCTTGGGTGGTGCTTGGTTTCAGTGTAGGTATGGAGGTGTTTGGTGAGCTCCTGTTGATTAATGTTCCCTGGAGTCAGGAGTTCTCTGATGTTCTCAGGATTTGGACTTAAGCCTCCTGCTTCTGGTTTTCAGTCTTGTTTTTACAGTAGTCTCAAGACTTCTCCTTCTATACAGCACCATTGATAAAACATCTAGATTAAAGATGAAAAGTTTCCCCACAGTGAGGCAAACCCAAAGAGGTTCCCAGAGTTACATGGAGAAGAGAAGAGGGAGGAGGGATTTAGAGGTGACATGAATGAGATGAGGTGGAATCAAAAGAGGAGAGAGCAAGCTAGCCAGTAATCACTTCCTTATGTGCGCTCCACAGTCTGGACCACTCAGAGATGTTCATGGAGTTATACAGAGAAGAGTAGAGGGAGGAAGGAGACAGAGGTGGCCAGGAGGATAAAAGGGGGGAATAAAAATGAGAGAGACAGATCCAGCCAGTAATCAGTTCCTTAAGTGTTCTCCACCGCCTGGAACACACAGAGATTCACAGAGGTGGGTAGAGAAGAGAAGGGAGAGGAAGGAGACAAAGGCGACCTGGTGGAGAAAAAGGAGAGTCCAAAGAGGGAGAGAGCAGTCAAGCCAGTAATCTCGCTCCCAGGTAAAAATGGGCACTGAAGATTGGGTTCTTAAAGGTGTAAAATTGAGAATAAATACCAAAAGCAAAGATTAAAAATCTAGAGTAGAATTTGGAATTTCAAAAATAAAATATTAAAGAAAAGAAGAACAACAAGAAAGAAAGAAAAAAAACAAGTCACAAAAATTATTTAAAAAAAAACTATATATATATATGAAGTTTGCTTTAAAAAGTAGGGTCTTTTTTTTGAAAAGTAATAGTAGGTTATAAAGATGAAAATTAAAGGAGTAATAGAGGACTTAAAATTTAAAAAATAATAATAAAAAAAGAATGATCGTAAGAATAGTAAAAATATATCTAGGACTTTCTCTGGTGTTGTTTGGGCAGTGTGGGGTCAGTTCATTTTCAGATAGTTCCCTGGTCTGGCTTATATTTCTCAAGATCTATAGGCCCCTTCCTATGTAGTCAGTATGAACAACAGGGTTTTAATCTATTGCACCTGTCACTTCCAAGGCAGTTCCCTCTGTTTTAGCTTCTTCTGTTTGCTGGTCTCTTCAGTGTTTGATTTCCACCCTGACACAGAGGGGCGGTGGTGGACACTTTTTTTTAGGCTTACTTGTTCAGTCACACTGTGGGGAGGGAGGGACGCCGCAAACAAATAACACTGGCGTGTGCTCACAGTGTTTCAGCTACACTGGGCCTGCCCCTACTCATGGCGCGTGTGCCCTCCCTGCCAACACTGCTCAGGCTCTAGGTTGCTTTGCCGGAAACTGTCAGAGGCTGCTCTAGGGCTGTATGCACCTTCCAGGTCTAAGCTGTTCAGGTTTAGGCACTCGGGTAGTCCTCAGAGGTGCAGACTCAGTTGGGCCTGCGTTTTGTGCCCTTCCCAGGTCCAAGCAGCTCAGGTGATGAGGTGTTTGGCGAGCACGGTCGCTGCAACTTATCACCTCCCCTGTCCCTGCTGCTCAGTTTTCTGGGTGTACAACCAGCACACTTTCTCAGGTGGATGTTGACCGTCCAGAACCCCAAGAAGTCTTAGTTAGCAAAGATGCCTGCTTGAAGTTTGGTAGATAATGTCTCTCGGGGGCTGTGATTGCCCCTTCGGCTCTGGCTGCCTGTCACCGGAGGGGGATGGTCTGCAGCCCGCTAGCTCTGTTCAGTCCTTTGTTCTGTGCACGGATCTGGCAGTGTCTTAGGTTAGGGCTTTTCGTGTAGCTCTGCTCAGTCCTTTGTTCTGTGAGCGGGCCTGGCTCTCTGTTAGGGCTTTTAGCGTGGTAGCTGTCCCACAGTCTGGTTTGCTAGACCAAGTTAGTTCCCTCAGATTGCCCTTGGGGCATTCAGGCCCTGTCCTTACTCTAAGCAATGCAGCCCGCGCCTCCCTGCCCGGCCCCTGCTTGCTAGTGGCAGATGCAGGCATCTGCGCTGCTTCTCCGCTGGGGGAGTTAGCGTTGGGCTCCTAATCTGTGGGTTTTGATTATTTATTTATTTTTCCTCCCTGTCATGTTGCCCTCTGTGCTTCCAAGGCTCGCCACAGACTCGGCGGTGAGAGTGTTTCCTGGTGTTAGCAAACTTCTCTCTTTTTAAGACTCCCTTCCTGAGATGGAGCTCTGTCCCTACCTCTTTTGTGTTTTTGTCTTTTATATTTTTTCTTACCTCCTTTTGAAGACAATGGGCTGCTTTTCTGGGTGCCTGATGTCCTCTGCCAGCATTCAGAAGTTGTTTAGTGGAATTTGTGTGTTGTGTGTTAGTTGCTCAGTCGTGTCCAACTCTGCAACCCCACGGACTGTAGCCCACCAGGCGTCTCTGTCCGTGGAATTCTCCAGGCAAGAATACTGGAGTGGATTGCCATTCCCTTCTCCAGAGGAACTTCCCAACCCAGGAATCAAACCCTGGTCTCCTGCATGGCAGGCAGATTCTTTACCATTTGAGCTACAGGGAAGTCTCTGTAAATTCTCTGAGTAAATTAGTGGAATTTACTCAGTGTTTAAATGTTCTTTTGATGAATTTGTGGGGAAGAAAGTAGTCTCCCCATCCCATTCCTTCACCGTCTTCTAGGTTACCCCCACATCTTTTTTATAAATGTAATTTCTATTCCATTCTTAAAATATTTGACTGCAATCCTGATGTGTTCCTGTGAAGTTGGGTGTACCATGCTCATGGGTCAAGGATAATGAGATTAGGTGCTTAGGTTGTTTCCTTCAGTAGCTCTTTGAATTTTTTTAAATGACTGTATTGCATTCATGATTAATATTCCAGGCTCACATTCTTGTGCTACATGCACCAAATTGGAGGAGAAGGAGGAATAGCTCCCAGCTGTCTGGATGGCTAATGTAATGAGAAGCAAACATCAGAATGCAGAGACGTATGAGTGAAAAAATGCTAAATTACCGCATTTATGAGAGAGGCACAAACGTGGAAAATAAGTTTTCAAGGATCAGCTTCTATAATATTATCCAAAAAGATAAATGTTGACGTCTTCCCTCATCATTCATACCAGCGTACAAACTCAAAACAAAACAAGAAGATCAGAGTAATAGCTCTCAAACTTTCAAGAAGAGAATCTGAACACATATGAAAGAATGAGATTTTTGAAGATGATAAAAACCTCTCTACCTTGAATGACCTTGAATACATATGCTCTAGTATTATGAAAAGCATCATTGCAATGACCGATTGGATTATCTAAGTTATTTTTGATGTTTTTTGATGTTCAAATTTTTAAATTAAACAATAGAATTTCTGGATATATTTAGTTGGCCCTCTGTGACATTCACTGCTTTCTCTCATCCACAACCAAACTCTTTCCAAGTTATATTAACAAGTTTTCAAAATTGTTCTTTAATCAATACTCTTCTATTATAAATGCTTTTAGTTAAAACCATCATAATCCCTTATCTGGAACACAGAGAGGCAATTATTTTTTAAATCCCTGGTAAATCTCTAACTCACACCCACTTTTCTCATTGCAACTAAAGTTGTCATTTCAAGAAGAGAGACATTAACCAGTCTTAGTGAAAACCTCCTGTAACTCTCTATAATTGCTAAACAAATCAAAAACAAGTGTAGAAAATATGTCCATTTGTGGACTCAGGTATTGATGCTTTTAAATTTTTACCCTAGATTTTGACCCTATTACTGTGGACGTTGAATGATTACAAAAGTGCTGGTGAAGCAGAGTAAATACAATCAGGGTCAAGAAGTTTTGGTAACAAAATAATAACTATGCTCTAGAAGAGTCACCTTCATTTCTGTTCTCTGAATAATGACCAACATTATGAGGTCATACATATTCTGTTAATAGTAACATTACTTATACTGTGTATGAGGTTTCTAGTTTGGTTGAACATAGATTTTTACATGAAATTCTGAAATGAATCCAATCAACAATTTTATTTGAAAGAAAAATTTTAGTAATTCAATTATTCTTTAATACAGAAAAACTAATGTTTATTTCAGAAATTCAGACTTTTGATCATGATGTTACAATTCACTGAGTCTGAAAAATGTATGAGTATCATGCTTATTTTTATTACTTGCCTATTTCCTGTTGTAGAATATAAATGTTAACACATTGTCATATCAAGTGCTTGAGCAGAAATTAGATATGCACAATTGGGACACACGGTTCTAAAGTGATAATGAACTCATATGATATTAGAATATTCATATTAATTACTAGGGCTGACCATATCCTGGCATTTCTCTTGCTTCTCTGCACTATCAACTGCTGCTCTATTTCTCTGCCCTTTACAATTTAATCATCCCAAACTACTTGCTTTGCCCGGTACTTTTTTTTCATGTTCTCCTGTCTTGCACATTTTTCTCATTTTGTGAAATGGAATTATTCTGCTTGTCTGTTGGCTAATTCATCCTTACAGACACAGGAGCACGTGAAGCCCTTTCAAAGGATCACACTACTCCCTTTGTTGCATCTCCTGTACCATTTTATCCACATCACAGTTAAATTTTGTTAACATTTTTTTATTAGACACTGACAACTTGATCATGATTTCTCTACTACTCTACTAGCCCTAGGAACTAGTACAGTGCCTGGCACATAGTCTTGGGATCAATGATAGATGGAAGAACAATATTATTTTTACCAAAATAATTTTTATACTAAAGTAATAGAATTCACACATTTGAATTGCAGTTAGAAGGCCATTTGGATTTATAATGACAAAATTAAGAACAGGAGAAAAGGAGTGAGAAATAAAACATGAGCAAGTGGAAAGTTTAAAAATAAGATAATAGGCATCATGGTTGATGAATAATTACACTTTCTTAAGAGTAGATCCTCTAGGAAGTATGTTTTAAGCAATGGAAAGAGAGTCTACCCATAAATTACTTTTTTTTTTCTTTTTACTAGTGGCCTAAAGAAAGATGAGTGCCAAATAACTGATGCTTTTGAACTGTGGTGTTGGAAAAGACTCTTGAGAGTCCCTTGGACTGAAAGGAGATTCAACTAGTCGATCCTAAAGGAAATCAGTCCTAAACATTCATTGGAAGAACTGATGCTGAAGCTGAAACTCCAATACTTTAGCCACCTGATGCGAAGAACAAATTCATTTGAAAAGACCCTGATGCTTGGAAAGATCGAAGACAGAAGAGAAGGGGACAACAGAAGATGAGATGGATGGGCGGCATCATCAACTCAATGGACATGAATTTGAGTAAACTCTGGGAGTTGCTGACGGACAGGGAGGCCTGGCGTGCTGCGGTCTAGTTGTAGACTCAGTGCTGGGGTCGCAAAGAGTCAAATGCGACTGAGCGACTGAACTGAACTGAATGATATGGTCACTAGAGGGTGAAATATGAATAGACTATTTTGTGAGACAATTTTATAACTTAGTATAGGATATTGTGGCTTAGCTAGTAAAGAATCCACCTGTTGGGAAAATCCCCTGCAGAAGGGAAAGGCTACCCAGTCCAGTATTCTGGCCTGGAGAATTCCATGGACTTTATAGTCCTTGAGGTTACAAAGAGTCAGACACAGCTGTGTAAATTTCATTCATCACCCATATAGTAAGAAAAAGTAAAAAAGTGAAAGTGTTAGTTGGTCGGGATTGTCTGACTCTTTGTGACCCCATGGACTGTTAACCTGCCAGACTCTTCTGTCCATGGAATTCTTCAGGCAAGAATACTGGAGTGGGTTTTCATTTCCTTCTCCAAGGAATCTTCCTGACCCAGGTTCCTGTATTAGAGGCATATTCTTTATCAGTTAAGCCAGGGATCAAACCACATATGGTATGTGTAATTTAAATATTTGGCTCACTAAATATATTTTTGAGTGAATAGTCTTATATTTTTCTGCCTGGTTGGATGGAAGTAACACTTACAGACATTTAAGAAAATAATGATTCTATAAGGATGTTAGTTGGAAGGTAAAGTAAGGTTTGAAGAACAGTAGTGATGGCACCCCACTCCAGTACTCTTGCCTGGAAAATCCCATGGATGGAGGAGCCTGGTGGGCTGCAGGCCATGGGGTCGCTAAGAGTCGGACATGACTGAGCAACTTCACTTTCACCTTTCACTTTCATGCATTGGAGATGGAAATGGCAACCCACTCCATTGTTCTTGCCTGGAGAATCCCAGGGACGGGGGAGCCTGGTGGGCTGCCATCTATGGGGTCACACAGAATTGGACATGACTAAAATGACTTAGCAGCAGCAGTGGCAGTAGTGATACATTTATGGCACCCCACTCCAGTACTCTTGCCTGGAAAATCCCATGGATGGAGGAGCCTGGTGGGCTGCAGGCCATGGGGTCGCTAAGAGTCGGACATGACTGAGCAACTTCACTTTCACCTTTCACTTTCATGCATTGGAGATGGAAATGGCAACCCACTCCATTGTTCTTGCCTGGAGAATCCCAGGGACGGGGGAGCCTGGTGGGCTGCCATCTATGGGGTCACACAGAATTGGACATGACTAAAATGACTTAGCAGCAGCAGTGGCAGTAGTGATACATTTAGTGATGGTCATATTGAATTTGAGCTTTTTGTCTATTATTCTTAGTTTTGTAGAAGAAAATGTATCTGAATCCCAATGAGAATGTCATAACTGAATGGAAACACTTAGAAAAAACAGTAGCTGTTTTACCTCTGCTCATAGATGTAGGAGAGGAGTTAACCTGCTCTAGGCTGGTTGACAACGAAATGGAGTCCAGTTATCACACATTAAGATGTTGTTCAGTTCAGTTCAGTTCAGTTCAATCTCTCAGTCATGTCCGACTCTTTGCGACCCCGTGAATCACAGCACGTCAGGCCTCCCTGTCCACCACCAACTTCCGGAGTTCATTCAAACTCATGTCCATCTAGTCGGTGATGACATCCAGGCATCTCATCCTCTGTCATCCCCTTCTCCTCCTACCCCCAGTCCCTCTCAGCATCAGGGTCTTTTCCAATGAGTCAACTCTTTGCATGAGGTGGCCAAAGTATTGGAGTTTCAGCTTCAGCATAACTCCTTCCAATGAACACCCAGGACAGATTTCCTTTAGGATGGACTGGTTGGATCTCCTTGCAGTCCAAGGATCTTAGTTTTCTGAATGTTGAGTTTTAAGGCAACTTTTCCAACTCTCCTCTTTCACTTTCATCAAGAGGCTTTTTAGTTCCTCTTCACTTTCTGCCATAAGGGTGGTGTCATCTGCATATCTGAGGTTATTGATATTTCTCCTGGCAATCTTGATTCCAGCTTGTGCTTCTTCCAGCCCAGCATTTCTCATGATATACTCTGCATAGAAGTTAAATAAGCTGGGTGACATATACAGCCTTGACATACTCCTTTTCCTATTTGGAACCAGTCTGTTGTTCCATGTCCAGTTCTAACTGTTGCTTCCTCACCTGCATATAGGTTTCTCAAAAGACAGGTCTGGTGGTTTGGTATTACCATCTCTTTCAGAATTTTCCACAGTTTATTGTGATCCACACAGTCAAAGGCTTTGGCATAGTCAATAAAGCAGAAATAGATGTTTTTCTGGAACTCTCTTGCTTTTTTGATGATCCAGCAGATGTTGGCAATTTGATCTCTGGTTTCTCTGCCTTTTCTAACACCAGCATGAACATCTGGAAGTTCACGGTTCATGTATTGCTGAAGCCTGGCTTGGAGAATTTTGAGTATTCCTTTATTAGTGTGTGAGATGAGTGCAATTGTGTGGTAGTTTGAGCATTCTTTGGCATTGCGTTTCTTTGGGATTGGAATGAAAACTGATCTTTTTCAATTCTGTGGCCACTGCTGAGTTTTCCAAATTTGCTGGCATATTAAGTGCAGCACTTTCACAGCATCATCTTTCAGGTTTTGAAATAGCTCAACTGAAATTCATTGATTATATTCTTTGCAGCCAAAGATAGAGAAGCTCTATACAGTCAGCAAAAACAAGACTGGGAGCTGACTATGGCTCAGATCATGAACTCTCTATTGCCAAATTCAGACTTAAATTGAAGAAACTGGGGAAAACCACTAGACCATTCAGGTATGACCTAAATCAAATCCCTTATGATTATACAGTGGAAGTGAGAAATAGATTTAAGGGACTAGATTTGATAGATAGAGTGCCTGATGAACTATGGAATGAGGTTCGTGACACTGTACAGGAGACAGGGATCAAGAACATCCCCATGGAATGGAAATGCAAAAAAGCAAAATGGCTGTCTGACGAGGCCTTAAAAATAGCTGTGAAAAGAAGAGAAGCAAAAAGCAAAGGAGAAAAGGAAAGACATAAGCATCTGAATGCAAAGTTCCAAAGAACAGCAAGAAGAGATAAGAAAGCATTCCTCAGTGATCAATGCAAAGAAATAGAGGGAAAGAACAGAATGGGAAAGACTAGAGATCTCTTCAAGAAAATCAGAGGTACCAAGGGAACATTTCATGCGAAGATGGGCTCGATAAAGGACAGAAATGGTATGGACCTAACAGAAGCAGAAGATCTTAAGAGGTGGCAAGAATACACAGAAGAACTGTACAAAAAAGAGCTTCACAACCCAGATAATCACGATGATGTGATCACTCACCTAGAGCCAGACGTTCTGGAATGTGAAGTCAAGTGGGCCTTAGAAATCATTACTACAAACAAAGATGTTGTTACTAGTTCCCCAAACCTACCATTTCCCACTAAAATAGTGGTTTTGAAACTATGCTCTACTGTGTCTTAATATTCGATATTGGCACTCTTGAGGGGGTTAAAGGTGGTGCTAGTGGTAAAAACAAAACAAAACAAAACAAAAAGACCCCTGCCTGCCAATGCAGGAGACATAAGAGACACAGGTTTGATCCCTGGGTCAAGAAGATCCTCTGGAGAAGGAAATGGAAACCCACTCCAGTATTCTTGCCTGGAGAATCCCACAGAGAAGCCTGGTGGGCTATAGTCCATGGGGTCGCAAAGAGTCAGACACAATCGAAGCAACTTAGCAAGCACACACTCAGTGCTACAGAGGCAGTTGTGTTTTTTCATCAGCTAGTTATAACAATTATGAGCAATTATAAGCTAAAATTAAAGTAGGGAGATTACACTGGATTATTTTCCTGGGTAAACCTAATTATGTGAGTTACCAGAAGTAGAAGGTGGCAAAAAGAAAATCAGAGACAGGCGATGTGAGAAAGACTTGACTCCACTTGTGGCCTTAAAGTTGGAGCAAAAGATGCCACAAACTCAGGGCTCAGGCACCAATTTTTAATGATATTAGTGATGAAAATGATTCTTCCTGTCCTTACAGACTCCTCTCCCACCTTCAACACAACAGTGGTCTTAAAGGATAATTTCTACTTTTCAATAACAATTGATATAAAATTTGCCTAAGATTTATTCAAGATTTATACAAGTAAGCATTATTTTCTTCTACATTGGTTTGTATTATGATTTTTTTAAATAAATGGTTTCATTCAACTCTGAATGACATAGCATAATTACCTTAAAACAAAAGACAAATGTATTAGGGAAAATAACAAAAATGACTTAAAATAAAACTATTTTTTTAAGTTATACAATTTATATGCAGACTAGTGTTTCTATGTAAAAAATGTTCCCAGTAACATATTGTCTAATGCTTTTAAAAGTTTTTTTCTTAAGGCTTATGGCTACAAAAGAACTTATGGCTAAAATACTTATAATTTTAATAAAACTCAAATAATACATGTGTTCTTATTTTTCAGTATTGTCATTTCCTTTCATCAATTTGCTTTATATTTATTTTTCTCTCAACAGTGATGACAATTTGTTCATTTTTTCATAAGTTTACTCTTTCTTCTCCACCACAGATAAAGCAGCTGATGGGTGATTGTCTCCAGAACTACTCATCAATCACTACGCTCATACTCCCTTTTTCCTGTTTAGTTGAAAGTAAAACTATTCAAAGTCCTCTATTCAAAAACCTTTATTCTCTACTTTCTTTTACATCATTTGTTTCTAATACCCATACTCATTCACTACAGTAAATATTCCAGATATTAGTTTTTGCCAGAATATGCAATACAATCAAAGCTCTAATTGTTCCCTCCTCACTTCTGTGTGACATATTTTATTTCCTAGTTTTCATTAGATTTAAAAAACTTTTAAAAACTTTGATTCCCCTTAATGCCTGCCTTTTTCAATGCATTTCATTGAACAATAGTTCATATTATGTCATTATATTCTTAACAGTAGGAAGCAAATGCTTCACTGAGTGGAAAAATAATCAGGAGTATTTAAACCTCTTGAAAAACAGATCGAAATAAATCTAATATAATTTTTGAGCATTATCTAAGGTCAGATGATATCATGAGAAAAATAGTTTAGGAGAGAGAACATTTTAAAACAAAAATTCCATATATATACATAGCTGATGGGACTTCCAGTTTTAGCTTCTGCAGGTAAAGGGCGTGGAAGTGTGGGTCTTTTCTTACAACAGAAAAAATCAGGAGAAACTGAAAACCAAGGACTTGTTTGTATCCATTAGAGAATCAACTTGCTGGGTCTATCACCAGCCTGAAATGTGGAGACATGACCTCCAGAGAGAAAGAGCTGAGGTTTGCTTACACCATCTGCTGGCACACTGAGTTCAGCCTTAGGAATCAGCAGGCCAGCCACCTAATGTGGAGGATTCCACCCTCAAGGAAACCACGGGATAAACAAGTTTGGGATTGACACATACACACTACTGTATATAAAACAGACAGCCAATAAGGACCTGCTGTATAGTATAGGGAAAATTACTCAGTATTCTGTAATAACCTATATGCAAAGTGAAGGTTGCTCAGACTGTCTCTAACTCTTTGTGAGTCCATGGACTGTAGCCCACCAGGCTTCTCTGTCCATGGAATTTTCCAGGCAAGAATCCTGGAGTAAGTAGCCATTCCCTTCTCCAGGGAAAGGAGAGTGCTGAAGAATTGAGGCTATTGAACTGTGGGTTTTGGACAGCAAGGAAATGATCAAACCAGTCAATCCTAAGGAAACCAACTCTGAGTACTGATTGGAAGGACTATGGTAAAGCTGAAGCTCCAGTTCTCTGGCCACCTCATGCAAAGAGCCAACTCATTGGAAAAGACCCTGATGCCGGGGAAGACTGAAGGCAGGAGGAGAAGGGGGTGGCAAAGGATGAGATGATGGGATGGCATCATTGACTCAATGGACATGAGTTGAACAAATTCCAGGAGATAGTAATGGACAGGGAAGCCTGGTGAGCTTCACTCCATGGGGTTTCAAAGAGTTGGACTCAACTGAGAAACTGAACAACAGCAGCAGCAACCTATATGGAAAAAGAATGTGAAAAAGAATATATTACATATATATAATTGAATAAGGTGTTTGTACACCTGAAAGTAACACAACACTGTAAATCAACTTTCAACTATAAAAGTTAAAAAATAAAGAAAAACTTTTTTTAAAAAAGAACTTGTTTAAACCACTAAATCTCTTACACAGCAATATAAAATAAATACATAAATTTGTAGAGAGTATATTTCACTCTTCAAAGCATTTTCTAAACAAAGTATACAATCTCTATAAAAGAAATGTACTAAATATATTCTAGTGTGACAGTGGGTCATCCCTAGTGGCTCAGTGGTAAAGAATCCGCCTGCCAATCAGGAGACACAGGTTTTATCCCTGAGTTGGAAAGATCCCCTGGAGGAGGAGAGGCAATCCACTCCAGTGTTCTTGAGTCACACAAGGTTTAATGACTAAACCACCATGGCAAACTAGCCCTTTGTATTGTTTATCCAGGCTCTGGGTCAGGGCTAGACCTTGAGACATTCCTGGAAAGGGACATAAGTATGAGAAACCCACTTACACACCTATACCCCAGTCAGGACTCACCTTCATGCTTACTTACCCTGAGGCTGAGAACTTTCAACCTCAGCCATAATTCTCTCCAACCCCTAATATTCTCCTAAATTCCAGATGCATTTTTCATAAAGTACTATGTATCCACATTTTGGTAAGTTGTGTATATATTACACTGTAAATATGAATACACATATCATACATGCCATAAAAGCGTTTCAAATCTGATGTTCTTGTATATGACAGCTTTCATACAAAATTACTCCCCTCATCTTTCATAGCTCAGATATGTGACAAGTATTGTCTTAGTTCAGGCTGAAATAAAAAAAAAAAAAACACAACAGGCTTTGTGGCTGAAAAAACAAAAGTGCATTTTCTGCAGTTTTGGAGGCTGGAGGGATGGGTTCAGGTGACGGCCCTCATCCTGGATAGAAGAGCTTGCTTATACACTGTGAGCTTTCATGCCCTTTCTCTTGTGTCTTCTTGTGGGTGTTAAGCCACTTTAGTCATGTCCAACTCTTTGTGACCCAATGGACTGTAGCCTGCTAGGCTCCTCTGTCCATGGGATTCTCCAAGCAAGAACACTGGAATGGGTTGCCATACACTCCTCCAGGGGATCTTCCTGACCCAGGGATAGAACCCATACTGTCTCCTGTATTGGCAGGCGGGTTCTTTATGACTAGTGCACCCAGGTCTTCTTATAAGGATGTTAATCCTATCAAATCAGAGGCCCAATTGTATGATGTCATTTAATTACCTTCCAAAAGTTTCCATCTCCAAATACAGTCATGCTGGGGTTTTGAGCTTCCACATGTGAATTTGGCAGAGGGTGAGAACAGAATTTAGTTTGTAGCAAGAATCCTGCATATGAGGGTGAGCAGTTGAAAGATAATGAAATAAGTCCACATTGAGTGCAAGAAACAAAGGAAGGGGGAAGGAAGGAAGCAAGAGGAATCCCAGGGGCTTCCTGTATGGAGAGTAATTGTTCTGCTATTGTTTCTGTGTTTAGTTCTAGGATTCTACATCACTTCACATATTTAACCATCTTCGCCACTTTGCATCTGTGTTCGTTCTCTTTATCCATGGGTCAATTAGTTCTCGGTGCTAAGAAGAGCCAGACACTGACAGTGATGCACTTGACATTTTTGGATGAGGATTCATGTCCTCTGGCTCTTCTCTGAATTTTGTGGTTGAGACATATGGCTTCTCCACTTATAGTTCCTCATCATTAACCCCTCAAGTTCTCTGTCGTTAAGACTCGCCATGATTCAATATCCTGACATTTTCAGTCACATGATTTTCCAACAAAACTAATATAATATTTATTTTAAGACAAATTTTTTACCCCAAATAGCATACTAATTTTACATAGTGATGAAATTGCTACATGATATATTATTACCATCACATTATATTGTGCCTTATCATACTTAAGAAACAATGCCTAAATAATTTCACAGTGATTGTTTTGTTGAGAAAACTGTGGTGTATTTCAGTTGCAAAATTACATTAAAAAAATAGGGGCTTCTCAGGGGGCACTAGTGGTAAAGGACCCACCAACCAACGCAGGTGGGTCCCGCGTTGCACTTAAAAAATGTGGGTTTGATCCCTGGGACAGGAAGACCCCCTGGAGGAGGAAATGGCAACCCACTCCAATATTCTTATCTGAGGAATCCCATGGACAGAGGAACTGGTGGGCTATAGTCCATAAGGGTTCCAAAGAGTCAGACCTGACTGAAGCAATTTAGCACGCACTCACATTAAAATTATGTTACAATTGTTATGTGTGTCTCAAGAACTCAATGAATAAATTTCCTAGGAAATACTCATTTCCTCGTAGAAAAAAGTGAAGTGGGGAAAGCAGTCACCTGTCAGGACATCCATCCACCAGGGAAGTGTCCGTGAGGGGGACTGACTCAACTTCTGAGGATAACAGCAGCATCCGAGTTTAACTGGGTGAATAACGATGCGTGAGCAAGTTTCCTACCGACTCAGAAACTTGGCAGGGCAATTTTGGTTCACTTGGTTACTATCACGCTGTGTTGCTGAGTCTCCCAATGGACCTTGCATGGGGGAATAGAAGGAATGGCCTTGGGCCAGGCTGCTGATTGTCTCCAGCTGAAGAAAGAGAATTTCTTGCACAAGAGACTAACAGGGCTTCTCAGGAGGGAGGCAGTTGTGGTGGGATCCCCCTGGTCAATGGATTGTCATCTCTGGGAGAGGTGAGCATCCCAGACCCAGTGGTCCAGCGTGGAATGCACTTTTCCTGGAGTCCTAAGGTCAAGGTGCTTCTGATTAGTTCTCTCCAACCCAGCCAGGCTCACTTGGTACTGCTGGCAAGCTTCATACTTGATCTGTGGGGATAATGAACCTACTCAATCTCTCTTGCCTTTTTTTTTTTTTTTCAATCAAGAAATTCTGCTCTTTGCCATGTTTTGGGGTAGAGATGTTGGCAAGATATCCTGTCTTCCTGCTGTCCATCCAGCCCTACCTAATGTCCCTAACTGGTTTACTTTCCTCTTTCCTCATTTTAGAGTTGTGTTCTGGTTGTCTCTTGAACACCTTTCTGGGTTTTTATTTGCACTTAACAGGGAGTTGTTGTTTTGTTTAGTCACTTAGTCCTGTTTGACTCTTTCAACCCCATGGCCAATATCATGCCAGGTTCCTCTGTCCATGGAATTCTCCGGGCAAGAGTACTGGATTGGGTTGCCATTTCCTTCTCCAAAGGATCTTCCTGGCCCAGGGACTGAACTCACATCTCCTGCACTGGCAGGTGGATTCTTTACCACTGAGCCAGCAGGGAAGCAGCAGAGAGAAAAGAGTCAACGTTATTCTACCCAGACTGGAAATCTAGTGTAATTTCACATGAGGTCCTGCTGTAACATAATCATGTGTTTTACAATTAAGTTTCAGTCTGAAATATGTCAGCAGAAAGAATTTGTTTCCCAGTGAAATATCACATGCAAGTCATTATGATTCTAAAAATGGTCATGTACTAGAAACTTTGGAGTAAATGCTATAGAAGATTTCAGAATATATGCAAATGTTCATTTTGCACTTGTGAAAATTATGTTTATTAATACAGGTTCTTATATAACTGTCCTTTAGATTTCTACCATGTCTGATGATTCATCACTGTGACATATCACAACACAGCTGGTTGCCAGGAGTGACATTATACCAAAGATTTATATAAAATATCTGAAAGTTATGTAGCTATAATGCTTCTACTGCATGGGTAGCACCATCAATATCCACATTTAGGATAATAGCTCTGGGAGAAAAAAAAGCTCAAAAAAATTCTAGTAATGAAACTACTTGCTTCTGACATTCCAGCAAATGAAACATGGCTGTAAAATTTGTATCTAAAAATATGCCTTATCCACATGGAGTCAACATTTGAAAGTGGAAAGTCAATGATTAGTTTGAAGTAAGTTTTTTCTGAAGGGCAGAAAGTCCATATATTTTTTTAGTAACTTAGTAAATAAGCTTTTTTATTTTAGAATAACTTTAAACTTATAAGAAAATTGCAACCATAATGTCCATAAGTAATTTCCGTTTAACTCTTTAAATCATTAAATTGTTGTAATTTATTGTCATAAAAACAATCAGTTTTAATTGTGTTTATAATTTAGCTGCTGATGAGGAATTATTAAATTCATGCTGCAAATGGATGTAATCTTGCATTTAATGATTATTGTTAGAAGTCAGTCAATGTGAATTTTGTTTTTCATTACCTCCAATTAAATTTTGATCAGATTTTTTAAAGTATGAATGTATATATGCATATTTTACTCTCTTATGTTTCCAAAGTCTTAATACTAAAGGAGAAAGATGCAGTCTTTACAATGCTCTAGTTTTTAAGATTTTTCCTTTAATGCCTCCATAATGAATAATATATGAGTTTGTGAGAGAGAATTTTAGTCCAGAAATTCCATAAGAGGTCAAAAGAAAAACCAGTTGTTTCATTTTTTCATCAACATAATCTGCATTGAAGAACTAAATGGAGTGGTAAGAGTCAGGCACATATTACTACCAAAAAAAAAAGCAGGAACAGAATTTTATTTCTGATTTATTTGTATAATTTATTACTCTAATAGCTCATGGTCTCTAACATTTATTCTAAGATATCTTCAAATTAAACTATTCATCACTATATTGTTTTGATTAGCAGGATTTTATAGTTAGAATTACTAATTAATATTTCTACTAGTATTTCCAATCTTAATTTTTCTGGCTGCTTATTTGCCCATGTTTGCATGTCTGCCTAGGAGCAGAAAAAAATGCAATTATATCATACCTATGAGATTCACTTAATTTTCTGCAATGATCCCTGCTTTAAAAAAAAAAAAAGTTTAACATGCAATTGTGAAATTTTACAGAGACTTGTTATTGTTGTTCAGTAGCTAAGTCATGTCCAGCTCTTTGTGGCACCATGGATTTTAGCACTGCAGTCTTTCCTGTCTCCACTATCTCCCTGGAGTTTGCTCAAAATCATGCCCGAGTTGGAGATGCTATCTAACCATCTCATTATCTGTCTACCCTTCTCCTTCTGCCCTCAATCTTTCCCAGTATCAGGGTCTTTTCCAGTGAGTCAGCTCTTGGCATCAGGTGGCCAAAATATTGGAGCTTCAGCTTCAACATCAGATTAATTACATGTTATCTATCCTAATTCCTAAATCTCTTTCCATTTTACTTTCGAGAAATCTAAAACTAAGCAACATAAAGTATATTTTCCAAGATCACACGAATAAGGAATGACTTAAGATGAACCGCACAATGTGTAGCTCTAAATTCTAGAAAAATTATTGATAATGCCAAGGAGACCATTTCTGTGCTGCCATAGAGGTCTACAGGCTTCTCATACTAAGGCTATCCCTGCAAAACCCACTTGGCAGATACCATCTGATGCAAAGGTGGTCATGAAAAAGAAAGTAAAAATTTGTGGTTGAAAAGAGCCCAAGATTTGAGTTTCGACTCCTTGCTCTGTGTGTATTAATTTATCAGTCATGTCCAACTCTTTGTGACCCCATGATGTAGCCCGCCAGACTTCTCTGTCCATGGAATTCTCCAGGCAAGAATACTGGAATGGGCTGCCATTCCCTTCTCCAGCGGATCTTCCTGACCCAGGAATTGAACCGGAGTCCCCTGCATTGTAGGCAGATTCTTTACCAATTGAGCTATCAGGGAAGTCTAGCTCTGTGACCCTCATCAAAATAATTAAAATATTTTATCCTCAGCTTTCATATCAGTAAAAATCACATCAAAATTCTGAGTCTGCCTAACTCCAGAACATTATTGGGAAAATCACTGAGAAAAGATATGCTTTTCTTATAGATATAAATTTATGGTTTACAATAACACATCTTCAATATGAATGCTATCGAAATTTTATGCTGTGATTGGCTCCAACTAAACTTTATACAACAAAATTACTCCAACTTTACATTTAAGTGCATGTGCTTATATCAAGATAGAATTAATGAACTAATAGTTAAAACTACAGTTTAATCTTCTCATGTCAAACATGGCACTGTTTAAATGTCTTTAGTTGAATTATTCATTTTTATTTTAATAAATGTGATGATATGGATTATAAAACTAAAAACATTACAAAATATTTCATTAAAAGCTGAGAAACTTTGAATAGGTGCAAAGGAAATATCTATTACAAAGCTGGTGCATACACATTTATTTTTTAAAGTCCACATTTAGTGTGTTGTCAAGGATATTTGACAGGTAGTGGTGAGTGTGTGCACAGTCAGTTGTGTCTGACTCTTTGTGACCCCCATGGACTATAGCCTGCTTGCTCTTCTGTCCATGGGGTTCTCCAGGCAAGAATACTGGAATGGGTTGCCATTTCCTCCTCCAGGGCATCTTCCTGACCCAGGAATTGAACCTGAGTCCCTTGCATTTCCTGCTTTGTAGGCAGATTCTTTACCAGTGAGCCACCTGGGAAGCCCATAGGCAGTGGAGTGTCTGTCTTTCTAACTACTTCCTACTATGTTACATGACGTTGGGAATCTATGACAGAATAGAAATAATAAGGGAGTTGTCAATGCTAAGGAGCACATAATTAAAATTAAATAGTTTCATATAACTTGATCAGACTTAAAGATAATGAAAATATTATAATTATGTTATACAGAAATACCAAAAAGCATTGATGGCATTCTGTTTCGGCTTAAGAGGTATAAAATCTGCAAGAGAGCATTGTTGCTGCCCTAATGGCAAGAAAACATATCTGATAATCTACAAAATAATAATTTCTCTTACCCATCAGGGTCCCAAGGTCACAAGGAAAAGAGGGGGACAAAATGAAAGGGAGAGCCCTCCAGGAGAGCACTAGGGATGTTTCAGCTTTGACAGAGCACAAGTAATAGAGGGGACTGCAGTAAGAGAGGCTAAAAAGACTGCTAAAATTTTAGCACATTGTTGTTACAGGTCATGGGTGGGCTCTCAGGACACTTAGGAATCTCCCAGAAGTTCCAGACAGGAATTTCAGAGTGATTGCGAGCTCTTTCCAAGGGCCTCTACTGGATGCTCACGAGAAGCCTGGTTGAAGAAGGATTCTTGAAATTATCCACACCGGTGGTGCCTCAACAGGAAATTTCACCCTCATCTGGGCCATCTGTCACTCAGAGCAGACTTTTAAACCTGGCTGATGGGCAGGGCACCTCTTCCGTCAGAGCCTAGGCATATATCCCAGATTCTGGGAGTCAGGAAGGAGGAGAAGCCTTCTGCCCCTGAAGGAGGATCAGGTACCACTCTTCCTTCCTGCGTGTTTCACTCTGTAAAAAACCAACAGCATCACTGCAGATAAACACTCCCTGCCATGTGAGAAGAGCAGAGGCAAAGTCTAGTTACCTAAGAAGCTATAGAAAAGTTACTCAGATCCAGGATTCTGTCCTGATGAAAAGCAAAGTTTTGAAATATAAATACCTACAAATATCCGATCAGAGCTTGTCAGGTTCCACCTCAGCCAAACAAGACCCAAGCACGTAACTGTATGCCTTTGGCAGAAAGTGATCCAGATGATTAGTTTTTAGAACATTTCCAAAGGGAAAGTGATCATTCCTCTTTCATTATATAAAACATGATCTTTACTGAGAACACATCATAATTGGACTTTTCAATAATGTATATGTAGGTGATACACTTCAATCATATAATGTGGGCAGGTTTAATTAAATAGAAATTTCTTTTGTGAACGACCAATTTGCAAAATCATCAATGCACTTAGTGACCTGATACAAATACTCACATCTTTTCCCTGATTTCAGCCCCGCTCATGGCTCTCTGAGGGTGTAATGGTCAATTTTAAAAGTGTCAAATGAAAAATAGCAAGAGCTGATGATGGTGTTGCATTCTGATGGAGCTAGGTGCATTTTGCATGCTGAAAAATCGATGTAACCCTAGAAGAGAGGTTGTCACGATCTACCTTTTGCAAGTGTCATACCACTTTTGAGGAAATGGAGGAAGTAATATTGGTAGTAAAACCAAAGAGGATTTAATGAAATTCTGGGACAAAAATCAAAGATAGAACAGCTCTGACACCCATTATTGTTAACATAAAATCTGTAGATTGTGTCCTTATGATCCTGTGAGTCATTCATGCTACACATTTTACTCCTCAATCTAGGATGTGTTTCTTAAGGAAAGCATTTCTTTTCCAGTCTTTTTTTTTTTTTTTTGAGATCATACACTTTATGGAAACAATTAAATGTAGTATGTCTGTGTGTGCTTACTCATTCAGTCATGTCTGACACCCTGAGACCCCATGAACTGTAGCCCACCCAGGCTCCTCTGTCCATGGGAATTTTCCAGGTAAGAAAATTGCTATGCAGAGAGTTGCTATGCCCTCCTCCAAGGGATCATCCCAACCCAGGGATCAAACCGAGGTCTCCTGCACTGCAGGCAGATTCTTTACTGTCTAGGCCACAAAGCCCAAATGTAGTATATATCTTACGTTTCATGTGCTTGCGTGCTAAGTTGCTTCAGTAATGACCAACTCTTTGAAATCCTAATCCTCTATGTGATCCTGCTAGGCTCCTTTGTCCATGGGATTCTCCAGGCAAGACTAGAGTGGGCTGCCATGACCTCCTCCAGTGAATCTTCCTGAACCAGGTATAGAACCTGCAACTCTTATGCCTCCTGCATTGGCAGGAAGGTTCTTTACCACTAGCGCCACCATGGAAGCCCCTGGCAGGCAGGGGACCTGCTCAACTTCGTGTTCACTCTATGCTTATCAGACACCCCACTGCCACCTTCCACTTCATATGTAAAAATGTGATAAGGCACTTGCATGCAGACCATTGTCTTATATATTGTGGTATCTAAGATACTTTGACAGTCAGTTTTGTCTAAAGACAGAAAATAGGTTTCTAGTTCTCTGTTTAATTGTGCTGCTTGTATGAAGTGGTTAACAAAGATTTAAAATCTAAGCTGCAGCTGCCAACTTTCCATAATCCTTTAAAGCCCCATCTCTTCAGCTATTTTTTTGAAGGAGGGTGGATATTTGTTTGCAATCATTTTTTTTAGTTAGTATTCTTATTATTATGAAGAACATATTTTGAACAAAGTACAAAATTTATTGCTACTTAACTACACTGGAAGTCAATCCATGCACATTTTTTACTAAGAAACAGTTTCATCATTTGACTTAAGATTTCAGATTTTGATTGAAAGTGAAAGTCGCTCAGTCATGTCCAACTCTTTGCAACCCTATGAGCTACACAGTCCATGGAATTCTTCAGGCCAGAATACTGGAGTGGGTAACCTTTCCTTTCTCCAGGGGTCTTCCCAACCCAGGGATGGAACCCAGGTCTCCTGCATTGCAGGCGGATTCCTTACCAGCTAAGCCACAAGGGAAGCTGTGAATTCTGGAGTGGGCAGCCTATCCCTTCATCAGGGAATCTTCTGGACCCAGGAATCGAACTGGGGTTTCCTGCACTGCAGGAGGATTTTTTACCATCTGAGCTATTACTGATTCCCCAATTGCAAGATCCATTTCGGTTTACATTAACTGCATCTTTTTAAATGTGAAAACTGGTTTATTGTTAAAATAATTTTAAGAAATGCTGAGTTGGTCTTTTCATAACTTTTCATTTGCCAATCTGTGCTGTTAATCTCCAAGAATGGTACATGTTATTTAGTTTTTCCCCAAATTCTTGATTTGTAACTCTTTTATTCTAAGAATACCTTGAGAAATAATGCTTTTAGAAAACACTTAAAAATATTAATTTCTTAATCTAAAATATATAAATTTAATGTCTTCAAAATAAAAAGTTATTATTATATGACATTATATGCTACAATAATTAACTAAGATTAAATTTGAGTGATTTTTACTCATATTTTTAATGCTTTGAAGTTAGACATTTCAAGACTATTTCAACATATTTAGGGCAGAAATAAGACAATCCTGTGACAATGATTATTTTAGGTTTATGATTTAATGCTCACTGACTATGCCAAAGCCTTTGACTGTGTAGATCACAATAAACTGTGGAAAATTCTGAAAGAGATGGGAATACCAGACCACCTGACCTGCCTCTTGAGAAATCTGTATGCAACCAGGAAGCAACAGTTAGAACTGGACATGGAACAACAGACTGGTTCCAAATAGGAAAAGGAGTACATCAAGGCTGTATATTGTCACCCTGCTTATTTAACTTCTATGCAGAGTACATCATGAGAAATGCAGGGCTGGAAGAAACACAAGCTGGAATCAAGATTGCTGGGAGAAATATCGATAACCTCAGATATGCAGATGACACCCTTTATGGCACAAAGTGAAAAGGAACTAAAAAGCCTCTTGATGAAAGTGAAAGAGGAGAGTGAAAAAGTTGGCTTAAAGCTCAACATTCAGAAAATGAAGATCATGGCATCTGGTCCCATCACTTCATGGGAAATAGATGGGGAAACAGTGGAAACAGTGTCAGACTTTATTTTTGGGGGCTCCAAAATCACTGCAAATGGTGATTGCAGCCATGAAATTAAAAGACACTTACTCCTTGGAAGAAAAATTATGAGCAACCTAGATAGCATATTTAAAAGCAGAGACATTACTTTGCCAACTAAGGTCCATCTAATCAAGGCTATGATGAAAGTGAAAGAGGAGAGTGAAAAAGTTGGCTTAAAGCTCAACATTCAGAAAATGAAGATCATGGCATCTGGTCCCATCACTTCATGGGAAATAGATGGGGAAACAGTGGAAACAGTGTCAGACTTTATTTTTGGGGGCTCCAAAATCACTGCAAATGGTGATTGCAGCCATGAAATTAAAAGACACTTACTCCTTGGAAGAAAAATTATGAGCAACCTAGATAGCATATTTAAAAGCAGAGACATTACTTTGCCAACTAAGGTCCATCTAATCAAGGCTATGGTTTTTCCTGTGGTCATGTATGGATGTGAGAGTTGGACTGTGAAGAAGGCTGAGCACCGAAGAATTGATGCTTTTGAACAAGGAGATCCAACCAGTCCATTCTGAAGGAGATCAATCCTGGGATTTCTTTGGAAGGAATCATACTAAAGCTGAAACTCCAGTACTTTGGCCACCTCATGCAAAGAGTTGACTCATTGGGAAAGACTTTGATGCTGAGAGGGATTGGGGGCAGGAGGAGAAGGGGACAACAGAGGATGAGACGGCTGGATGGCATCACTGACTCAATGAACGTGAGTCTGAGTGAACTCCAGGAGTTGGTGATGGACAGGGAGGCCTGGCGTGCTGCGATTCATGGGGTCGCAAAGAGTTGGACACGACTGAGCGACTGAACTGAACTGAACTGATACCCCAGGATGATTCCTAGTGTATTTCTGAAACCTATTAAAAGTTTGTCATTTCTGGTTATTTGGCACCTTTTTATCACCACCACCCCAATTTTTTAAAATTTACGGTTCGTGTGAATAATAAAGAAAGGAACAACTTTCGTTCTTAAAACTTTGGATCACCTTATGAAAGATGGTGGCACATTTGGGAGACCTAAATGATCAGCCTTAGTTGCACATTGTGAAGCCAAATCTTTTCAGTAGAAAGTCTTTTCTCTGTCATAGCCAAGACCAGTTCAGCGCTTTCATGTATACATGCGCATATGAATATATTCATTCTTAAATGAATTTTAGTAAAATATCCCTATAAACAAACATCTTCCACAGACATAGCATTTCACTTTTTGGAGATAAAATACTTCAAATTATCCAAGAATAATTTACCCCCTGTGTAGTTCTAGTACAGAAATTAATGATGGTATTGCCTACTGCCATCTGCTCTAGAGATGCCCTGGTGATTCAGTTATAAAGAAAAGTAAGTACTCCTATCATTGAAAAATTGCAATTTTTAAATTGGCTCTAAGAAATATTTTTCTTCTTATTCTCTTTCCCAACATCAAATAGTCTTATCATTAAAACAGAAAAAAAAATAGAACAAATATTATAACAAATGCCTCTATAATACAAGCAGTAGACTCTGGCTGATCGCGTGACCTCTCAGATACTAAAAATAAAACTTATTGTGACTGTTTATCTTTTGTGGTCATTTTCTTTGAGACTGTAAATCACATGTATAGATAGCTTTCAAAATTTTGTTGTAAAATATAAACCTGTGTGATTTTTTTATCAAGCAGCAAAAATGCATACCTAAAAGCATAGACAATAGCTAAAAAAGAAAAGGATTTAAAAAAAAGAAATTAGAAGCAAATTTATTTTCCTATTTTTTTCTCCTTACAAGAATTTTTAAAATACCAAGTAAATAAAATAAATACATTTTTTTTACCTAGGTCATTAAACAGCATAATAAACAAAAGCAAAAAACAATATTTTTATATTAATCATCTCAATAATTCATTTCAGCATTTTTTACATATATATTTACTGATAATATAAATGGATGCTGACATGCTTTGGGTGCTCAGATAGATCAAAGATGACCTTGGTTTATTTTCTTGCTTAGAGGAGTTTCAGCTACCTTACTGGTTGTTGAAATACAACTAACACATTCCCTTTCACCATGCAGTATAAATCGCTCAAATGCAGTATTTTCTGGTGTTTAGTTGCTAAGTCATGTCTGACTTTTGGCCCACCCCATGGACTGTAGCCTGCCAGGCTCCTCTGTCGATGCAACCTTCCAGGCAAGAATACTGGAGTGAGTACCATTTCCTTCTCCAGGGAATCTGCCTGACCTAGGGATCAAACCTATGTCTCCTGCATTGGCAGCCAATTCTTTACCACTAAGCCACTAGGGAAACCCTATGTCTCTTCATAGGGATAATTAAAAATGATCATTAAAAAGTAGCAAATTAGATGTGCCTTTAGAAATAAGACATTACTTCATTCATTTGTCATTCAGTCTTTCTGTGTATTTACCCATCACCATGGCAACTGTACATCTCTGGAGTGAGTATGACAACTTAAAACTTGTATTCAACTTTTTTCTTCATGCCTTACTTCCGCTAAATTGTAGAAAGCTGGATATTCAAAATATACACTTTCTATACCTCTTGTTTGAAACCATGATAGAATATTTTAAAACATCTAAACTGTGGTAAGAAGGTAATCCTAGCAGTTAATAATGCTACAAAAATGTGTTTCTGTGAGCAGAATGTTGCCTAACTTTCAATGGTGTCAAGGTTTGAAAAGCGTGTGTTCAGTCACTTGTTATTTCCTGAAACCACATTTCTTAAAAAGGATGGATATTTGACATTTTATCCTAAGTCTCCTCAAAGGATGAACATGTTCTATTTCTCAAAAAAAGAATCAATAGTTTTCTTTTAAACATCAAGGATCCTGATATGGAGGAATAAAATGTCAGCAGTTACAGATCTGTAGAAAGATTCACTGCTTCCTAAAAAAGAGGGCTGCAGTATTGCCCTTTAAGATATCAACTGTGAATCCAAATGAAAGGTGAAATCAAACAGACACGTAGCATCACCTTAAAGGGAAAAACAACAGCAATGAGAAAAATAACAGGCCTTTCTTATCTTTCCAGGATGCTGTGAGAATTACCCCACAGATGACAATTAATATATCTCAACTATGAATGTACCATCACCACTGGTGTCAAATGAGCTACAGAAATATCTAGAAGGCAAGTTAAAGCAGCAACACTGGTACTGTCCAGGCAACAAAGTCCAGGGTGAAAGAAATGGCTTTTATGTAAGAAGTAGGAAGGATACATCTGTCATAATCCTCATGACATGAAACCTCTACGATTTACAACTAATTATCAGGGCTTCCTTCATCCTTGCCTACAATGCTGGGGACCTTGGTTTAACTCCTGGTTTGGTTAGATCCCCTGGAGAAGGGAAAGGCTACCCACTCCAGTGTTCTTGCCTGGAGAATCCCATGGACAGAGGAGCCTGGTGGGATATGGTCCAGGGGGTCCCAAAGAGTTGGACACAACTGAGCAACAAACATTCACGTTCATTGTTGTTAATATATCCTGTCTGAGATGATGCTGTGGAACTGGACTCATTTTGGTAGCTTGTATCGGGAATGAATTCAATAGTCCACCCAGTTTTATTCCTACCTGCAAAAGAATACAGGGGTCCTCTGGTTTTATGAGGCATTCTCTTGAGAAGTTAAAGTTCTATCTGTGTCATGGATAAGCATCATTTCTGGGCACAGAATTTTTAGCTGAATACTGTTAAGCCTGAATATGGGTCAATTCTCTGGGAAAAGAAGACGATGAGGCACCAAAAAGTCTTTCTCGGCTTTCTCCCATTTTTCATTATTCATAACGTTTTTCAGATTTGTCCAAAGTTAGAGTCAAAGAAAGGGATGGAAATATTTACGTCAAGTTGATTCAAAAGTTGAATGCACTCAATCCACATCCTTGAGCTCAGGTAGATTGAAAGCCTCCCTCCCCCTACCTCCACCCACACTTGCTGCTCTGATTTCTCAGCTCCAGCCCTGGCAAGACCACCACACGATGGATCTGTTATTTACAGAAGTACAGCAACACACATATGTGTTTATGATTAATACTATGCCTTTTCCCCCATTGTCTTCTTGCTTATACAAGAATTATTTAGCTGGGAAACACAAATTTCCCCAGGAGATAAAATTTCTCTTCTCTGTGAATAACAGCATTTCTACTAGGATGAGCTTCAAAAGATACAACAAGACACATAGGCCTGTGACATTTCCCTGGTTTTATGTCCACGTGGAAGTGTGCTTTATGTATGTCAAGGGCACTCTTGCACAGAGGCATGTGATTTTAGCAAGTGAAACTTTTCCTGTCTTCCTAGCAGCGGGTAAATTTACAGCAAGGTGCCCTCCCTGAAGGTATCTTCCCCAAAAAGCCTTGGAGATAGGGGGTACTTTCTTCCTTAATGGTTTCCTTTTAAAGGGATGGCTCCCAGATACTTGAGAGAGACCTGGGCTGTGAAACTGTCAAGAGGCTTTTAAGAAGAGCATTTCAAAAGATCAGAGAAATGATGCACAAAACAACTTTTCTAAGGAAGTGTTTGAAGTGAGGAAGAAGCCGCATCTCTTTGGTAGGACTCCTGGATCCTTAAGGACCAGTGAAGGAGAGAGATGAGCTACAGAGGCAGCAAGAAACTTGTCTGAGGTTTAGTCTAGCTGAGGGGAGTGTTAAGCATTTATTGGTGAAAAGAAACCTGTGGACAGTCTTCCTTTACAAGTCTAAGGGTAAGCGTGTCTACCCCAAACTTTCCAGATGTGCAAAGAGAGGTCTTGCAGTAAGCAGCCTCTAGAAATATTCGGGGAATTCGCTGTTCCCATTGGACAGCATCTTACATATCAAAATTATCCATGCATGGTTATCCAGAAGAATGACGGTCCCATCTCTGTCAGAAAGAGGATCATGAAGCTTCTTTCATCACAGGGAAAAATCATAGAAAACATAGTTTTGAAAAAATAGTATATTTTGTTCCTATCCCCCAGACTAGAGCATCAGGATGCCCTGAACAAGAAAAATCCTATATAATATTTTGTTGTTGTTTAGTAGCTAAGTCGTATCTGACTCTTCTGTGACCACACGGACTGTAGCCTGTCGAGTCTCCTCTTTCCATGGGATTTCGCAGGCAAAAATCTGGAAGGGGTTGCCATTTCCTTCTCCAGGGTATCTTCCTGACCCAGGGCTTGAACCCGAGTCTTCTGAATTGGTAAGCAAGTTCTGTACCACTGAGCCATCAGAGAAGCCCATATAATCTTTAGATACTATCAACTGGTGGAGAAGACAAGCGAGTGAATGACAATTCCAAAAGGGAGCCATGAGTCTGCAGTGCAGTCTATAGGAGACCTGCAAGGGACACACTGGGAGACACATAAACTGCATTTTAGTATAAAGAATAGCTTAAAAGAGATGGTAATGTTGGAAAGATAAGGCAATAATAATACAGCAAGAAGAAGGGAGAATATAACAGGAAGAAAGAAAAGCAAGTACTGCTACCTGAGACAGTTATGATTAGTGAAACTCAAATGTGAGATACAAACGGTGTGAGAAGATCCTTAAAATCATGCTAAGAAGTTTGTACTGACTACAACAAAGGCCCTTGAATGAGTTTTAAGAAAGAGAATGATACAGTGGTCTGTTTTTGCTATAGAATTGTCACTGTGGTAGCAGAATGGAAAAATAAATCTGCAGGAGTCAATTCTAGAGGTGTGGATAACCGTTATAACAAAAAAGCAAAAATCAAGCCAAGGGGTCAAAACTTTGTGTAGCAAAGGGTTTTTGCTCAGTTATCAACCACCAAGTGCTTTAAATTCAAGGCTACCTGGCGTGATTACAGTTCTGAATCCACTCCTCTCCTGTGAGTTAAATATCCCTTACTGCCGCTCACTTCTCTTCCTTTCTGAACAATTTAGTCCAGTGGCACCTAGCTGGGCAGAGTGGGTAGAAGACATACTCTCTGCGGTTGGCTGGAGGGTTCCATGATGTCGGTTAAATCCAGTTAGTTGGTAATGTTGTAGTAGCCTTATAATCCTTAACTGCCTTTCTGCCTTCTACTTCTATGAAGCATTTAGAGAATAATGTTGGTACAGATGAACTTATTTACAAAACAGAAACAGACTCATAGATTTAGGGAATGAACTTAGGGTTACCTGGGGGAAGGTTGTGGGGAAGGGAGAGTTAGGGAGTTGGAATGGACATGTACACATTGCTATATTGAAAATGGATCACCAACAAGGACCTGCTGTAGAGCACGGGAACTTTGCTCAGTGTTATGTGGCAGCCTGGATGGGAGGGGAGCTCGGGGGAGAATGGATTCATGATGTGGATGGCTGACTCCCTTTGCTGTCCACCTTAAACTATCACAACATTGTTAGTTGGCTATACTCCAGTACAAATTTTTTTTAAGAGAATGGTGTTGAGAGCATAAATAATACTTGAAGACTTGCCTATTTTTTTGTACTTCTATGAGTGTCTGCTTCATGTATATTAAAGCTTTTTTTTATTAGATGCCAAAATATTCAAGCTTGTCATGTCCTGCAAATGAAATGGCAGCTATATCATTCAGTTCAGTTCAGTTGCTCAGTCGTGACCGACTCTTTGAGACCCCATGAATCGCAGCACGCCAGGCATCCCTCTCCATCATCAACTCCTGGAGTTCACCAAACTCTTGTGCATCGAGTCAGTGATGCCATCCAGCCATTTCATTCTCTATCATCCCCTGCTTCTCCTGCCGCCGATCCCTCCCAGCATCAGAGTCTTTTCCAATGAGTCAACTCTTCAAATGAGGTGGCCAAAGTATCGGAGTTTCAGCCTCAGCATCAGTCCTTCCAATGAACCCCTAGGACTGATCTCCTTTAGGATGGGCTGGTTGGATCTCCTTGCAATCCAAGGGACTTGCAAGAATCTTCTCCAACACCACAGTTCAAAAGCATCAATTCTTCGGTGCTCAGCTTTCTCTACAGTCCAACTCTCGGAATGGTTTTCTTTATTTCTCATGATGCTCTTTGCTCTGAAATACATTTTGTCTAATGTTACTCTGGCCACTCTTGCCTCCTTTAAATTCGAGCTAGCATGGTGTATCTTTTCTCATTCTTTCCTCATATTTGTAAACTGTATTTAAATTCTTATAAGTAGTATGTCAGAGAAGGAAATGGCAACCCATTCCAGTATTCTTGCCTGAAGAATCCTGTGGACAGAGGAGCTTGGAGGGCTGCTGTCCATAGCGTTGCACAGAGTTGGACATGAATGAAGCAATTTAGCATGCATGCATGTATTGGAGAAGGAAACGGCAGGGACAGAGGAGCCTGGTGGGCTGCTGTCTATGGGGTTGCACAGAGTCAGAATGACTGAAGTGACTTAGCAGCGGCAGCAGCAGTATGTAGTGGAGTCATATTTTTATTCAATTTGGCAGTCTTTGCATTTCTACTTGGGGTAGTTTTTATCATATTCACATTTAATGTGATGTTTTATACTTTTGGATTTAAATCTACCATTTGAGCATGTTTTTTCCTACGTCTCAACTGTTGCTTCTTTTGCCCGTTTTGTTTCATCAGTTTATTATTTTTGTTCATGATTCTATATTATCTTCATTGCTGACTTTTTGGTCTAGTTTCTAGCTAGCCAGCTCCCTATCATCTAGCTATCTACCGATATATCTATATTAGTCATGTTTGCTGGTGTAATTTTGTTGTTTTAGTTGTTGTTTTAAACTTCTCAGTTGATGATCATTTTATTGTGCAGCAATAATAAGTTAATGCAGTGGAGAAGGACATGGCAACCCACTCTAGTATGCTTGCCTGGAGAATTCTATCGACAGAGGAGCCACGGGGTCCCAAAGAATCAGGCGTGGCTGAGTGACTAACACTTTCATGCAAGTCTAACCTCCCCCAGAAAGCATCCCTTGCCCACTCTAGCCAATTCAACCACTGATTTCACAAGTTTATATACTATGTGCTAGAATGGGAATGAGACATTCCCAATTTCAGGTTGCTCACAGCTGGAGGAAACAGGATGTGATTTAAAAAAAAAAAAGTTAACACAGTGACACCACAGTAAGACCTTTTAAAATACTGTTACATCCAGCAACTTCACTCCTGGGTATTTTTATGAATAAAATAAAAACACTAGTTTAAGAAGATACATGCACCCCCACATTCATTTCATTATTATTTTTAATAACAATATTACTAGATACAAATAACAAACTAATTGTTGTCCTGCATGTGAAAGTCAGACCAAAAGAAAGCTGAATGCTGAAGAATTGGTGCTTTGGAACTGAAGTGCTGGAGAAGATGCTTGAGAGTCCCTTGGACAACAAGGTGATCAAGCCAGTCAATCCTAAAGATTAACCCTGAATATATATTAAAGGACTGATGATGAAGCTGAAGCTCCGATATTTTGGACACCTGATGAGAAGAGTTGACTCACTGGAAAAGACTCTGATGTTGGGAAAGATTGAAGGCAGGAGGAGAAGGGGGCAGTGGAGGATGAGATGGTTGGACGGCATCAGCAATTCAATGGACATGAGTTTGAGTAAACTCCAGGCAATAGTGGAAGACAGGGAAGCCTGGCATGCTGCAGTCCATGGAGTTGCAAAGAGCTGGAGACGACTTAGTGACTGAACAACAGTGCCACAGTAAAATCCCATGTGCTGCAAAGCCTGGTGCAGCCAAATAAATAATGTTTTAAAAAGAGGTAATGTGTGTGGTATGCGCATACTCATTCACTCAGTCATGTCCAACTCTTTGTGACCCCAAGGACTGTATCCCACCAGGCTCCTCTGTCCATGGGATTCTCCAGGCAAGAATGCTGGAGTGGGTGCCATTCCTTTCTCCAGGGGATCTTCCCAACCCAGAGATCAAACCTGTGACTCTGGCTTGGCAGGCAGATTCTTTACCACTGCGCCACCTGGGAAGGTGTGAGGTTATGAATGCTAATTAGTTTGAAAGTGGTGATCATTTCACAATGTATATTTCTATGAAATCATCATGTATATACCTCTAAATGTATGTAACTTTTGTCAGTTATAACTCAGTAAAGCTGGAAAATAATAAAAAATGATAAAATTTAGAATAACTATTATTATCATGCAAAATAATTATTACAAAAGCTATCTTAGAAAAGACTATACATTCTACATTCTGCCTTGCTTTGACTAAAAGGAAGCAATCATAATTTGTTTCAGTGAATAGTCTATTCTAGATTGTTTTAATATTGTGAAACATTAAAGTCTAATTTGTAGAATTTATAATAGATCCTAGTTAAAACTAGAGTAGCTCTGTTGCCTGATAGAAAACTAATTTTTAGCCATGGGGGGAGAAAAAAACATAGTTTACAAAATGCCACACTCTCCAGGTGAGATACACCTGGGAACAATATTATATATCAAATATATCATAGAAACATATGGTTTCTATCTTTTGGCTTATACATATGTTGATTCCTTACATTTTACCTGCAGCTAAATCTATAACATCAGAGTTTTTTGCTTATTAAATTTGTCTTTTTCTCAGCATGTTCCTTTTAAAAGGAGCTATTGTAATTTGTCAGTTCATATATAAATTGGGGAAAAACTGAGCCTAATTGAATAGGTAATATTCTATTTTACTGTAGCTCATTTCATCTCATTTATCCCACTATGATTTATACATAATTGTTGGTCTTTATTTATGAAGAATACTGTAAGTCATTTACTTTTGTTTGAATGATGATTAGATTGTTTTCTTTCTGCTTTTAATGACCATTCACTTTTGTATATGTGCTTGTAAGACACCAAACATAACATAAAACACAAAAATGTGCTCACCTATGTCTTTCAGAGGATTACAGTATGCAGTCCTATTGTCTAACAAGCATCTTATTTCATTATCACTTTTTTACAAATTTCAATAAATTAATTTGATATGATCTCTAAAGTAGTAGGGCTTCCCAGGTGGCTAAGTGGTAAAGAATCCTCCTGCAATGCAGGAAATGTGGGTTCTATCCCTAGGTCTGGAAGATCCCCTGGAGGAAGAAATGGCAACCCACTCCAATATTCTTGCCTGGAGAATCCTATGGACAAGAAGCTGGTTGGGTTATAGTCAGTGGTGTCACAGAGTCGGATACAACTGAGTTACTAAGCACTCACACTAAAGTACTAATGCACTCTGAATGAAAGTAAGTGTCACAAAATGCTAATATAATGAAGTTAAGAAATGTGGTGCTGGAGAAGACTCTTAAGAGTCCCTTAGAGTGCAAGGAAATCAACCCTAGATATTCATTGGAAAGACTGATGCTGAAGCTGAAGCTTCAATATTTTGGCCCCCTAATATGAAGAACTGACTCATTGGAAAAGACCCTGATGCTGTTAAAAATTGAGGTCAGGAGGAGAAGGGAACAACAGAAGATGAGACAGTTGGATGGCATCACAACTCGTGGACATGAGTTTGAGCTAGCTCCGGAAGTTGGTGATGAACAGGGAAGCCTTGCTGCAGTCCATGAAGTTGTAAAGTGGCAGACGTGACTGAGCAACTGAACCACAACAACAATGAATTCAATGACATCGAATAATAGAGAATTTTGATGTTGTTCGAACATATTTATAGAGACTGGAAAATCCAACCAGCAGAAGGGCAAAGTTCTACGATTTCTGGGAATCCAACTTACTTAATTCATTCCGTATTCCAAATTTGGCCTTGGAATACTGAATGAAGCAGGGCAAAGGCTAATAGAGTTTTACCAAGAGAACACACTGGTCATAGCAAACACCCT
>SJXQ01005648.1:212914-292713 GCA_006408695.1 Aepyceros melampus
CCGTCTAGTCAAGGCTATGGTTTTTCCAGTGGTCATGCATGGATGTCAGAGTTGGACTGTGAAGAAAGCTGAGTGCTGAAGAATTGATGCTTTTGAACTGTGGTGTTGGAGAAGACTCTTGAGGTCCCTTGGACTGTAAGGAGATGCAACCAGTCCATCCTAAAGGGGATCAGTCCTGGGATTTCATTGGAAGGACTGACACTAAAGCGGAAACTGAAGTACTTTGGGCACCTCATGTGAGGAGTTGACTCATTGGAAAAGACTCTGATGCTGGGAGGGATTGAGGGCAGGAGGAGAAGGGGACAACAGAGGATGAGATGGCTGGATGGCATCACCGACTGGATGGCTATGAGTTTGAGTGAACTCCATGAGTTGATGATGTACAGGGAGGCCTGGTGTGCTGTGATTCATGGGGTCACAAAGAGTCAGACACGACTGAGCAACTGAACTGAACTGAACTGAACCTTACTTAAGCCCTTCACGTAAAAAGGAAACATGCTTTCAGCTCTCAGAGAGTGCCCCTCTGGGCTACCACCTCTGCTGCTATTGCCCCCCATCCCCACTGTAGAGAGGAACCGAAGGCTCAGCTCCTGGTGGTGCCATGGGTGCCTTGGAGTTAGCAGCACCACCTCCCTGCAGACATGAGTTTTCCTGTGGTCAGTGAGGGTGCCAGAGTCATCAGTGAGTCAGAGTGGCTCCTGCCTTTTCCCCGCCTGTCTCATGTGATGATCTCACAAATCTTCAGTGGCAGAACTTGACTGGCACTCCACTATCCAGGAAAACTGGAAATGTAATTGGGGAACTTCTAGACTTTGGAAGATTATAGAAGGGAAAATGTGGGACTGAATATCAGTGGGCAATAATGGGCAGCATGATTTCTGCTTTGTACACATGGAATGCTGATCACAGCAATTTAACTATCCTGCCGTTGACACTTTGTTTTGTTGACACTTTTAGTGAAACTCACGGTTACAAAACAGTAATCAAATCAATCAGTTTTAATAGGACTTCCAAAGCTGGTAGCAAACAGGCTCAGAGTGGAGTAATATGTTTTAGATTTGTCCTTATTATAACATTTGAAAAAGTCACCAAAAAGCATAATTCTTGTTTGAATAGTAAGCCAATGTAAAACATGAAAGATAGGATTTGACTGATTCCCATCAAAGATCTAGTTTCTACCAATAAAAATCACATCATATCATTTCTCTCTTTTAAATTCCCCACTGATGCCTATTACTTTATTATAAGATCTGAAGTCATTTTCATGGCTGACAAGCGCCACGATGCCAAGGTCAGGGTATAGTTTGAATCTCATACAATCCTTAACTATCCCTTTCACCACGTCCACTGACCCGCTCCATGGAATCAACTACTTTTTAAGGGCTTTGTCACTTACTCTTCTCAAGCTGACATAGATCTTTCCTGATCTGGGGCGTGGCTGGTCCCTCTCACATATTAAGTTTCAGCTCAAACATACCCCCTCAGAAGACCTCCCAACCAAGCTCATCTCGATTAATTAATTTCACCAAGAGAGAAGTTCTCTAGCCAATTATCTAGATTTATTTTCTGTAGCACTCACTATTATCTGACTTACATTTTTTGTTTGTTTGCTTTTGCTCATGCATTCATTGTCTCTCTCCCTCCTTGTGTGTGTGCTAAGTTGCTCCAGCCATGTCTGACTCTGTGTGACCCTATGGACTGTAGTATGCCAGGCTCCTCTGTCCAGGGGATTCTCCAGGCAACAATATTGGAGTTGGTTGCCATTCCCTCCTCCAGGGGATCTTCCCAACCCAGAGATTGAACCTGTGTCTCCAGCATTGGAAGGCAGGTTTTTTTTTTACCACAGTGCCACCTAGGAAGCCCCTCTCCCTCCTTACTATCATGCAGATACTACCATGGCAATGATCTGTGTCTCTTGATCATTACAGTTGTAACTGCATCCAGAACAGTTCTTGTGGTAGGCAAACCATAAACATGGATGAAGAACGGTTTAGGAATCAGTAACCACACTCTCACCCAGCTTATTCAGTTCAGTTCAGTTCAGTCACTCAGTCATGTCCCACCCTTTGCGAACCCATGAATAGCAGCACGCCAGACATGGCTATCGTTTTTCCAGTGGTCATGTATGGATGTGAGAGTTGGACTGTGAAGAAAGCTGAGTGCCGAAGAACAGATGCTTTTGAACTGTGGTGTTGGAGAAGACTCTTGAGAGTCCCTTGGACTGCAAGGAGATCCAACCAGTCCATTCTGAAGGAGCTCAGCCCTGGGATTTCTTTGGAAGGAATGATGCTAAAGCTGAAACTCCAGTACTTTGGCCACCTCATGTGAAGAGTTGACTCATTGGAAAAGACCCTGGTGCTGGGAGGGATTGGGGGCAGGAGGAGAAGGGGATGACAGAGGATGAGATGGCTGGATGGTGTCACTGACCCATGGGCGTGGGTCTGGGTGAACTCTGGGAGTTGGTGATGGAGAGGGAGGCCTGGTGTGCTGCAATTCATGGGGTTGCAAAGAGTCAGACACGACTGAGCAACTGGACTGAACTGAACTGACCTGAGGCCTGAACTGACCTGAGGTAAAGAGCTTCTGCTGCTTCTTTTCGTTTCTTTGGGTAACCTCTCTGCTCCATGGATAGGAGATTGAATGCTGTAGTATGTGTCTATAATGTATGTCTCTAGTCGCCCAAGTCCTCCATGGCTGCTGCTGCTGCTGCTAAGTCACTTCAGTCATGTCCGACTCTGTGCGACCCCATAGATCACAGCCCACCAGGCTCCCCGTCCCTGGGATTCTCCAGGCGAGAACACTGGAGTGGGTTGCCATTTCCTCCTCCAATGCATGAAAATGAAAAGTGAAAGTGAAGTAACTCAATCGTGTCTGACTCTTTGCGACCCCACGGACTTCAACCTACCAGGTTCCTCCGTCCATGGAATTTTTCCAGGCAAGAGTCCTGGAGTGGGGTGCCATTGCCTTCTCCATGGCTGAGGGACACCTAAAACCTCTGTGGTCCCATTTCGAAGTTTAATGCATGAGCACGCACATTAAGATTCAACATTTAGCTGCTAGTTATGTATGTCACACACAATAAGAGGAAGGGGACATATATATATATATATATATTTTTTTTTTTTCTTATGACTGATTTGTGTTGATGTATGGCAGAGACCACCACAACATTGTTAAACATTATTCTCTAACTTAAACATTTAAAAAGAAAAAAAAGTCAACATCACAACATGGAATGTTCTCTGTTAATAGTAGTTGTATAACAGGACTGTAAATCTTGGACTGGCATGTCCCACAAACTAGGTAACTGATGATGGCTTGCTTCAGGTGAGAAAATTTTAGCCTTCTATCATTCACATCAGAACTCAGTCTTAATGGAGGCACAGTTTATACTAAAAGTCAGGTAGAATGAGAGTCAAAAAATTATGATCCCAGGACCAAATTCAGCTGCCATCTGTATTGGTAAAGTTTTAATGGAGTAAGAAACCACCAAACTGTGAGGAAAGTTAACCATGTGGAGAAAAATCAAGAAAGCCAATTGACAATCCACATATAATCCTCAGAAATATGACCTCAGCAGGAACATCCTAGCTGGCTCCCAGCCATCTGAATCATCTGCCTGAGGCGTGAGGGCTAATGAAGGCAAGAGGGCCGTCCATGCTATGTCCCATCCAAATTCCTCACCCCAAGAACTGTGAGAAAATAAAATGGCTCTTCTTTCAAGTCACTATGTTTAGAGTATCCTTAATGCAAGAACAGAGAATGAAAAACCCAAGTGATCAGTTGCTTTGAAAAGCCCTTTGTTTTCTTTGGGCTTCCCAGGCAGCGCTAGTGGTGAAGAATCCTTCTGCCAGTGCAGGAGACTTAAGAGTTGCGGGTTCAACCCCTAGGTCGGGAAGATCCCTTGGAGAAGAGAATGGCAACCCGCTCCAGTGTTCTTGCCTGGAGAATCCCATGGACGGGGGAGCCTGGTGGGCTACCATCCCTAGGGTCACACAGAGTCAGACACAACTGAAGCAACTTAGCATGCACACATATGACTTTCTTAAGCATAATCCAAATTGGCATGACTCGCTGAGAGTTGAAATTTCACATCTTGGAGTCTAGTTTCTGCTTCTCTCACAGCCTTCTATAGTTTATCCAAGTCTTCGTGCANAGCCTGGTGGGCTACCATCCCTAGGGTCACACAGAGTCAGACACAACTGAAGCAACTTAGCATGCACACATATGACTTTCTTAAGCATAATCCAAATTGGCATGACTCTCTGAGAGTTGAAATTTCACATCTTGGAGTCTAGTTTCTGCTTCTCTCACAGCCTTCTATAGTTTATCCAAGTCTTCGTGCATTATTGCTAAAATATATTTATGTGTATCTTTGATACTGCAAGGAGGTCCAACCAATCCATTCTGAAGGAGATCAACCCTGGGATTTCTTTGGAAGGAATGATGCTAAAGCTGAAACTCCAGTACTTTGGCCACCTCATGTGAAGAGTTGACTCATTGGAAAGGACTCTGATGCTGGAAGGGATTGGGGGCAGGAGAAGAAGGGGATGACCGAGGATGAGATGTCTGGATGGCATCACTGACTCAATGGATGTGAGTCTGAGTGAACTCTGGGAGTTGGTGATGGACAGGGAGGCCTGGCATACTGCGATTCATGGGGTCGCAAAGAGTTGGACATGACTGAACTGATCCTTGATATACAAGTAATAGTCACAAATCACCTTTGAAAAACAAGGCTAGTAAGTTCTCATGACATTATATTTGTTGACATACTATTCACGGCAACATATTGCATTCATTCCAACTCATTTAAAATTTCTTGATGACTTATTTTAAACTTTCTTTGGGCAAAAATAAAATCTAGATGTTATGTTCTATACTTTTCTATAGCTCACAACTTGTCAGTGGAAAAAATCCTGTTTTTATATTCTTTTACTTTTTATGTTTTTTATTTATAACGCATTAAAGCTATGATAGTAATAGCTAGAAAGAGTATTGAGAATTTTCAATGCATTTTTTTTCCAAACATGCTTTTTCAAAAGTCCAATTCAAAAGATCTACCTTAAACTTGTGCTGAAATTCAAACCAACTGGTCAAAGCTTTTACACTCAGTGTAGACACCTGACCCCAGGTCAAATTGATTGGATTCTCACATTTGTGAAATTTTTATTCAAATTCAGGGACTTCTGTGTATCTATTATACACTTGTGAAGACTGTGTTTGGTCATCTGCTTTGAGACCTAGAGAAAACTGTTTTGCAAAAAGAAGGAATATGGAAAAAAAGGCAGAAAGATTTACAGACAAAATGTCCTATGGATCCTGAGAAAGAGAGAGGGAGAAATGGAGAGAATGTATGCATGAGAGCTAAAGTTAGCTGCCATTCCTGGTTCTGGTCCCACTTGAGGTCTGAAAATTAATCTGTGAGCTACCCAGTGTCCTAGCTCCTGTCCCTTTTTTGCCTTAACTTGAGGAAATTGTCTTTTGTATTCAAAATTGTATGCAAACAAAAATACAAACAAAGAATAGATGCACTGATAAAGGAGAAAAGAAGTGTATTTCTTTAGGACAGCAAATCTGGGATAAAATTAACTGAGCCCTTGAAGGTGAATTAGACCATCTAAGATCAAGAAAACTGGAGGATGAAGAGAAGTCGAAGCAGGAACTCCACTGTATGCAACTTTGGGAAACACAGCAGTGGTTCCTGCTTAATCGGCTGCAGGTCTGGGGCAGAGTGGCCAGAGGTGAGGCTGAAAAGTGCGACTGACACAAATTTGAAATGGATTATAAAAAAACATGCTAAAGAATCCCACTAGTCCTTACTGGATCCGAGGAGCCACAGAAAACATTAAAGGGAGTGGAATGACAGAGCATCTTCTGTTTTCTTGTAAGTCTAAAGTAAAGGTGACTTTTGAGGTTTTATCACTGTAATTAGTAGACATAAAACTCATGACATGATATGATTATGTCTATAGGAGCTTCTCATTGGCATTTGCATTCTGAGCACAGAGTGGCTGGTTTGGGATGTAAATACTATGCAATTTCTCATGCAATATGTATAAACCAGAAATACTGCATTTTTCCACTCAAAGGCATGGTTGAAGATCTTATTTATTTTCAAGGGACTAAAGGGAATAAAGACCAATCATCTCTGATGCAATAACTTACTTGTGTCAATATGCTAGGCTTCTTCAGCAATGTCTGTCTATGGTTCCTAACTGTGGGTATATTCATAATGCCTAGCATTACTTTTTCTTTTATTTTAGTATTAATAGAGAAAAGGGCTTACAGTCTCAAGAACAGACAGCCCCATCCCCCGATAATAACTAAGGGTGTGATTTCGCTGAAGCACTTATTTGCCGATACGTGAGGAGTTATTTGTCACGTACTACAACAATGCAGTGAGCCAAGTCTTGCATTTGCATATGGTTCAACACCTATGACGGATAACCTTATTCTCAACAGCAAACTGCGCTAAAAGCACCATTTATCAAACTCATCAACTTTGCATTATCTCCTTTCCCTCTTCCAGTTACTAACTTTGTAAAAGGAACAGCCTATTTTTTTTTATAAGTCTCAACATTAACCTCAGTATAAATGTCTTCATTAAGTGTGGAAACAAAGGCGCTGCAGAGTTCTTGAATCAAATCATGATCTAGTAATGTTGGCAATATTTCTTATACCCTTGGCCAAGGCACTAGTCTTTCAACTTGGTAGTAATGTCAGCAAAGAACTGCTAAAGTAGAGAGCTTAGACAGTCAGATTCATCTTCAGCTAACACCATACACTTAGAATTAAGATCTACTGCAGGTAGAAATAAATTTCTGCCCCTAATCGCAAGACAACTGGAGAAGAGAATGGAAATACCCACTCCAGCAGTCTTGCCTGGAGAATTGCATGGACAAAGGAGCCTGGTGGGCTGCAGTCCATGGGGTCCCAGAGTCGGACACAACTGAGCAGCTAGCACTTTCACCTTTTCATTTCAATCAAGTGACAAAGTTGTACTTGGTTCATGTAACCCTTTAAAAGGGAAACAAGGTCTAATTTAGTTTCTTTACTCTGTTTTCTTCTATATTATTTTCTTTCTTGATTTTCCTATTTCCTTCACTCAACTTTTAAAATTCACTGTTTTTATAATTGGCTTTTTCTATATGTCCTCTACAACATAGAAGTAAACTGGTTAACTTGCTTATCTTCATTTAAGTAAGTGTGGTTAAGTAACGTGTTAATCCCCCAGTGGTGTCCGACTTTTTGTGACCTCATGGACTAGAAGCCCACCAGGCTCTTCTATCCATGGAGTTCTCCAGACAAGAATACTGGAGTGGGTAGTCATTCCCTACTCCAGGGGAATCTTCCCAACCCAGGGATCGAATCTGGTTCTCACGCATTGCAGGTGGACTCTTTAGTGTCTGAGCCACCAAGGAAGCCCTTATAAATGGTTAAGTCTAAGTTTAATAATATGCACTTAAAATTTTATGCAAATAACAATTAGTTTGCATTTATATATGAGCATTCAAGAATTTTTTCCTTCTCATTTTGCCATATTAACGGGATCATATTTCTCACAAACTATAGTCTTTACACATTTATCTAGCAATTTCTATGGCAGCATATTGTGGCTATCCCTTAAGTAATGTTATATGTTAAATGATACTAAGTATACGATTTCGCACTATAGACAAATAGTGTTAATACTGAAATTCAAAATAGCACACATTGATAAAGCTGTGTGAACATATTTTATGATGTTGTATTATATGATTATTCCAATCACAGTTTTTTTAAAAATTGATAATTCAAGAAGTCATTAACCTTTATTGGATCTGTAGCTGATTAGGGCAAATTTGAAAACTGTCTACAAAGACAGACTTTCTACAAAATAGAAACTATTATATTATAGATAGTATAAAAGCACTGCCCATATAAACAGCACTAATGAATCAAATTCACGATATGCCTCAAACTCTGAAGTATAGTAAATATGAATCTATCCATATATTTTCTTCCCAGGCCTCTCATGGGGCACAACAAACACCCAGCAAAGCAAATCTAATACAGTGCTTCGGACTTATTAAAATTCTCATTGAAATTCATTGACTATCTACAAAAGAACGTATGCTATGAGAAAAGAAAGTATGTTCTAGTTAGACATTACTTGTAAAATAATGGAAAAATAAAGCAGGCTCTAATTTTAGCATTGATGGCCAAGGAACTCAGGGTATTTTAACTTCAATGAAGAGGAAACGTGTTATTATTAAAGATATTTGAAGCCCCAGTTATGTAACTTTATTGCTTTACATTATACAACAATAATACTGTGGCTGACACTGAAGAATATTATAATAATACAAGAGGTTATTATAATATCATATTAATAAATGATAGCAATGTGTTGAACACTGAACAAAGCAAAACTTATAGGCATTTTTTTTTAGCTGAAGGAATTTTTAGCCTACACAAAAATAGCTAAAATTTAGTTGGATAGATCCTATTCTAAAACTTTATATGCTTTACTTCATTTGTTTGTCATAGCAACTCAGTTTTTACATCATTTTTAAAGATTTTTATTTATTTATATATTAATTTGACTGCAGCACATGGGATCTTTAGTCGTGGCACCTGAACTCTTAATGGGATCTAGTTCCCTGACCAGGCATCAAATCCGTGCCCCCAGCAGTGGAGGGGTGGGGAATCTTAGCCATCAAACGACCAAGGAAGACCCATGGTGACTCATGTTACCTGTGAAGAATCCAAAGTTCGGATCAGTGGTTTGCCTTAAATCCCACATCTAAAATGTGATGCAATCTCAGATCGTAATAGACATAATTAGACAAGAGAAGATGGTTCTGCACTGAAAAGAAGAAAAGACAAAACATCAAAACCAATAAGAATTTTACTTGGTATTCAGTTTTTAACTAATCAAATTGGAAGATTCTAAATGTCTTGATGGAAAATACTCTTTGTGGAGTAAGAAAGGCAAAGAGTTACTAGATCAGAAGCTTGTGTAGGATAGAGACATTTTCATAGGAACATAGTGTAAAATGTAAATATATAGAGAAATTTAAATCAAATGGAGTATAGGGTCCTAAGGAAAAAAAATAAATCTTTAAACATGAATGTCTAAGAGATCAACATTTTGGCTTTTGAAAGTTATTATAATTTGCAATATTTATTATAAATGTTTATATATTTATAATTATATAATGTATTATATATAATATGATGTATGTTTATAATTATAAATAAAAATTTACAATATTTTAAAAAATATTAGGTGAGTAAACTGTTTCTGAGAAACTTCTCGTGGTCCCAGGAGACAGGCCCAGTCTCTTCTGGAGTAATCAGTAATGGTGGCGCCATCTTGCTGTCAGTCCAAGGATGAAGCCAGCACCCAGGGTATCAGGAGGAACTCAAGTCCTTCTGTTACATTATCTCTGAAGATGTCTTTCCTGTAGACCAGTGCTTCCCAGCATTCTTATAATATAGATATAAAGTGGTAGTGTGTGTAAATCTCACTGCCATTGGGGATCCGCTCAGTAGAGCCAGCCGGCCATGGTCTGATCAGCTGACGGCAGGCAGACGAAACAACTCTCCCATCACTTCAGCTTGCAGACTGTTTGTGTCACAATCAGAGCCCACAAGATAACATTGTGCCCTCTCCCAACTTGGCATCCTCTGATCTGCTGCTGCTGCTGCTGCTGTCGCTTCAGTCGTGTCCGACTCTGTGAGACCCCACAGACGACAGCCCACTAGGCTGCCCTGTCCCTGGGATTCTCCAGGCAAGAACACTGGAGTGGGTTGCCATTTCCTTCAGTGCATGAAAGTGAAAAGTGAAAGTGAAGTCGCTCAGCCGTGTCTGACTCTTAGTGACCCCATGGACTGCAGCCTACCAGGCTCCTCCATCCATGGGATTTTCCAGGCTAGGCTACATTAAATCAGGGGCAATAGATTTTATTTTTGTAACATTGTGCCCTCTCCCAACTTGGCATCCTCTGATCTGCTGCTGCTGCTGCTGCTGTCGCTTCAGTCGTGTCCGACTCTGTGAGACCCCACAGACGGCAGCCCACTAGGCTGCCCTGTCCCTGGGATTCTCCAGGCAAGAACACTGGAGTGGGTTGCCATTTCCTTCAGTGCATGAAAGTGAAAAGTGAAAGTGAAAAGTGAAAGTGAAGTCGCTCAGCCGTGTCTGACTCTTAGTGACCCCATGGACTGCAGCCTACCAGGCTCCTCCATCCATGGGATTTTCCAGGCTAGGCTGCATTAAATCAGGGGCAATAGATTTTATTTTTGTTTGTTTATCCATGTGGTCACAAATGGCAAGGTTTTCTCACACTGAATAATATTCCATTCTATACCCCATCATGGGCTTCCTAAATGGAGCTAATGGTTAAGAATCCACCTGCCAAACCAGGAGACACAAGAGATGCAGGTTTGATTTCTAGGTTGGGAAGATCCCCTGGAGTAGGAAATAACAACCCAGTCCACTATTCTTGCCTAGAAAATCCAATGGACAGAGGAGCTTGGCGGGCTACAGTCCACAAGGCCTCATAAGTTGGACATGACTGAGCAAATGAACACATATCCAAAAATATTCCACCTACGTTTCCTTTCTTGTTTGCATCTATAGACGGACTGTAAGGTTGTTTCCATGTCTTTGTTATTGCAAATAAAGCCATAATAAATATAGGGGTGCAGATGCTTCCTTAAGATATTGATTGCAATTCTTTTTGATGTATACCAAGAAGTGGAATTGCAGTATCGAAGATGTTTTTAATTTTTTGAGGGTGTTCATGTACACTGGTGGCTGATTCATGTCAATGTATAGCAAAACGAATACAGTATTGTAAAGCAAAACAAACTAAAAAATAAAAATCAATTTTAAAAAAAAGAAAGTGCAATTCAAAACTTGTGTAAGATGATAGCTCATTGTGGTTTTGATTTGCATTTCCCTGATGATTAGTGACACTGATCATCTTTTCATAGACCTGTTGGCCAAGAACTGAATAGACACTTCTCCAAAAAATACCCATTGGCCAATAGCTCTATGAAAAGATGCTCAAGAGCTTGCCTTTTTGAGTTCCACAGAAACTCACTTTTCTTCCATTTTCTGTAGCTGTTCCATATCTAGAGCTAAGTCTGCTGCAAAATATTGTCTCCTACTTTGTCTCTCCAATCTTATTCCATAAATGCCACACAAAATATACATCTTTCAACAAGTCTCTATCCTGTGGAAATTTCCTTATATCCATGCATGCATGCATGCCTACTCAGTTCCTCAACCATGTCTGACTCTTTGTGACCCCACGGACAGTAGTCCACCAGGCACGTTTGTCTTTGAGTTTCTCCAGGCCTGAATATTGGAGTAGGTTGCCAAGCCCTCCTCCAGGGGATCTTCTCGACCCAGGGTTCAAACCTAAATCCCCTACAGTCGCTGCATTGCAAGTGGAGCCTTTGCCCACTGAGCCACCAGGAAAGCCCCTTATATCTATACCTGTCTTCAACATACTGCTAGGCACATCTAGACACTCTGGTAGTCAGTTTAAAATCCACTCAACTATGGCTCGCTTGCATACATCTAAGGAGTCCTATTATCTCTTGGGGACAAATCCCTGCTTGATTAGGCTGACATATGTTATACCATTATTTGAGATGTATTGTGCATATTAGAGTGTTTTCCCTGTTCAAGATGATTATATAAACATGATACATTATTGTTAATGAACACCTCAGGGTACAGTTTATTGGGGATTTTTGTTCACCATGTTTGCAATGGCAGGTGAATTTTGATGGAAGAGAAGAGGCAGCACTGATATAAAATTTTCTCGCCCACCTATATGATGCCAGCCAGCTCAGGCTACTCTGCTGGAGAGTCTGCCACAGCCAAATGCTCAAATTCACAGGCCTTGGCCCTGCATGTAGGTGGGATTGTGACATTTAGGTCTTTTCTGAATAAATTTTGAAAAAAAAAATAAAGTCATCACAGGTTTTCCTCCGAAATACTTTTTTCACTTTATGTTGGTTGATAACTCTCCAATTCATTCCATTTTACTTTGAATAATGGGATTCAAAGATCTTCACAATTCTAAAATGAAACACATCTGAAGCTGCCTGGTATGGGGCTGAAACATGAAAAGCCTTCTGAAACTTTTGAAATGGAAATGGAAAAAAAAAACGAGCAGATCAAAATGCATTTCATGTTCAAAATTTTTCCAAAGAAACAGACTTCCTGAAACTACTTTTCATAAGTTAGCTTTTGGTTTCAATTGGTCAGTATAAGATAATAGAATCAAACATTCAGTGTTTATTACAGTTTTCTACACACAAAAAAGGAAAGACAAAGAAGCATTATGCTTTTCCAAGCAGTTCTAAAGGCTGAAATTGTTTGCAACACCATTATCTTATATTTGATCCAAAAATGCTTTTTATTGTTTAATGATTGAAAGTAAGCTCTCATTGACTGCTTTTTTTTCATACCTCTGGATACAGCAGTCAGTAATAATGCAAACTGTAAAATAAAGTGAAATGCTGACATTATATTATTGTGATGGTTAATGTTACATTTCCATGTGGCTGAGCCAAGATGCCCAGAAATGTGGTTAAATGATATTCCAGGGATGTTTCTGAGAGGGTGTTTTTCAATGAGATTAACATTTAAATTGGTGGACTTTGAGTAAAGTAGCTGATCTTCCCTAATGTGGGTAAACCTCATTCAATCAGTTGATGTCCTGAATGGAACAAAAGCCAGGCCTCCCTGGAGCAAGAAGCAGTTCCACCAGAAGACTGCCTTTGGATTCAAACTCCATAACTGCATGAGTCAGTTGCTTAAAATAAAGCTCTGTGTATGTATGTTTTTCTTGTTGGTTCTTTCTTTCTGGAAAACCCTGACTAACAGCTATATAGGTGCTCTGTACAAGCAAAACAGGAGTGATTCTTAGAAACTGAATGATTTATCATATAAAATCAGAACTTAGTTGAGTTCATTCAAAGTATCCAACGGTACTTGAACTAATATAAAATGTTATATCTTAATGACTCAGTGTCTAGGGTTCACAAATACATAATCATGCATTGGTCTGGAAGGAATGCTGTTGTTATCATTTAGTTGCTAAGTCCTGTCCGAATCTTTTGCAACCCATGGACATAGCCCAGCAGGCTACTGTGTCCATGGGGTTTCCCAGGCAAGAACCTTAAGTGCCAAATACTAAGTGAAAGAAGCAAAGCCACTTTATTGATAATTGCCAAAACTTGGCAGCATCGTGCCAAAAAGAGAGCGACATGACTGGGCAAATGAATGACAATGGCATTCTACACAAATCAAAATATGAAGTAAGTAAGAATATATCAGTGGCTGCCAGAGGCTTGAGGAAGAGGATCCCTATGTAAAGCACAGAGGCTTTTTAGGGCCATGAAAATACCCTGTCAAATCATGTGGAATAAAATCCATTTTATAACTTGCGAAAATCATTCAGTTCCTCTAAGCCTTAATTTTCTGACTGTGTGATAAAGATTAAAGTGATCCTGCCCCATTACCCTGAGAGGTCAGTTTCTAGGTGTGAATTTGGCTTTTACTAATGTTTTCCATTTTATTTTATTTATTTTTATTTTGATGATAACACTCAGCATTAGATCTACTTCCTTAACACAATTTTAAGTGTATAATATGGTATTTGTAAATACAGGCTTGATGCTGCCCAGCAAACCTCTAGAACTTAATCATCTTTCATAATAGAAACTTGATACCCTTTGAGTGACACTGCCCTCACCATTTGCATTAATGGATAAAGAAAATGTGGTAAGTATACATTGATGGAATATTATTCAGCCATAAAATGAAGGAAGTCTTTGCCATTCGCAACAACATGGAAGCCCCTTGTGGGCATTAAGCGAAATGAAACAAACAGAAACAGGAACATTGTATAATCTCACTTATATGTGGAATCTAAACTACAAACAGACAAACTCACAGATACAGAGAACAGACGGTGGTTGCCAGAGGTGGGAAGGGGAGATGGGCAAAATGCATGAGGGAAGTCAAAGGATACAGATTTCCAGTTATAAAATTACTGTCATGGGACAGTAATGTGCCATGTAGTGACTACAGTCAATAATATTGTATTGAATACTTGAAAATTGCTAAGTGAGTAGATATTAAATTTTCTCATAACAGGAAAAACATTATAACTGAGTGGTAACAGATGTTATGCACCTTAGTGCTGATCATTTTACAAGATATCAAACATCGAATCATTATATTGCACCCCTGAAATTAATATGATGTCATATGTCAATGGTAAGTCAATAAAACACAAAAAAATAAAAACAAAACACAACAGAAAATCGTCTCAGCAACAAAATCTTTTCAATACCAAATTGTTTACCTCTCATTATTCTATTCTTCTGCTCACCCTAAAGCAAACCTATTAAAATTGCTTGATACCTATTCTTTCTAGTTCTTCTTATTGTTCACTCAAGCATGTCTAACTCTTGATCTTGCTGACCAAAATTTGCATGCCGCAGTTATTCTCAACAACAAAAACGTAAAAGTGAAAGTGTCCGTCACACAGTCCTGTACAACTCTTTGTGACTCCATGGACTATAGCCCTTCAGGCTCCTCTGTCCATGGAATTCTCCAGGCAAGAATACTGCAGTGGGTTGCCATGCCCTCCTCCAGGGGATCTTCGAGACCCAGGGACTAAACCCAGGTCTCCAGTATTACAGGCAGATTCTTTAACATCTGAGCCACCAGGGAAGCCCTTTTCTTGATAAATCTAATTCCAAATGCAGTGCCTACAATTGTTTTCCTTAGGAGCAAGTCTTCCATTTCCTACCTATTTAACTACAGTTCACAAGGCTCTGTTCTTCCTTGAAATCTCACTTTTGTTGGATTTTCTTGGATACAGCCATCTCCCAGGTACTGTTTCTGTTCTACATTGTCTCCATATTCTGCCTTCCTTCTGCAGACTGTGATCGCTAAAGACTCTATAGCATAGGCTCCATCACAGACACTTCTTCCTTCTCTTCTCACCTCATTCTATGTGATCACATGCATTCTTATACTTAAAACATGCCATTTATATTCTGAAAGAGAAGAACACACTTGACAACCTAGTTCCACATTGGATCTATTCCCTTCGCTCCAATTTTTGTGCTCTGTTGCTGTGCTTAGTCATACTGGTTCTGCATTTTTGTGAAAGAATACTGCCTATATCTTGAAATGTATGGATGTGAGAATTGGACCATACGAAAGGCCGAGCACCAAAGAATTGGTGCTTTTGAATTGTGGGGTTACAGACGACTCTTGAAAGTCTCTTGGACTGTAAGGAGATCAAGCCTAAACAAATCAACCCTGAGTATTCATTGGAGGACTGATGCTGAAGCTGAAGCCCCAGGACTTTGGCCCCCTTAGGTGAAGAGCCGACTCATTGGAAAAAGATCCTGATGCTGGGAAAGAGTAAAGGCAAATGGAGAAGGGAGTGGTACAGGATGAGACGGTTAAATAGCATCACCAATTCAATGGATACGAACTTGAGCTTGCATGATGTGGTCCATGAGGTCACAAGAGTGGGACACAACTTAGGAGACAGAACAAAAGCAACATACTGAGTGGCCCTTTTTCATGGCTCTGCCTCCTAGGCTTGACTTTAAAGGTGTAACACTTTTCATTTATATAGAGATAAAAAGTTGCATAATGGAAAATAACATTTGTCTTGTTGGAGGTTTACAGGAGCGTTGTAACCAGACCTGTGTGTTCAACTGCCAGAACAGAGATTATCACATCTCTACCAGGATTTGGAGGACTCCAGGAAGCTTGCAACAAGCGGTCACATCCTATCTCCCTTTAGTATAATAGAAGACTGAATTCTGACTCAGGTAAGATGGTTCTTTGGGACAATAACTCAGCGGCTGTCTTCTCAGTCTGCTCACTCTCCTAGTAAAGTCGCTATTCCTTGCCCCAACACTTTGTCTCTTGATTTATTGGCCTGCAGTTCTGAGAGCAAGGCTTCCCTGGTGGCTTGGATGGTCAAAAAATACACCTGCCAACACAAGGGATGTAGGTTCGATCCCTAAGTGGGGAAGGTCCCCTGGGGGAGGAAAGGCAACCTACTGCAATATTGTTGCCTGGCAGGCTACAGTCCCTGGGGTCACAAAAGAGTCGGACACGACTGAACAACTAAAACCACAACAGCAACTCTGAGAGCAGTAGGAACTTGGACTCGGTAACACACTCTAGTTGACAACTCTTCAGAGTTTCAGACCAAGATTTGCCACTGACCCCTCAGTGTTCACCTTGCAAGTCTGAAAAGCACTGCAGGGCTTCCCAGGCGGCACTGTGGTACAGAACCCACCTGCCAGGCCAGGAGATTCAACAGAGGTTCAGTCGCTGGTCACAAAGACCCCCAGGAGGAGGGCCTAGAAACCCACTGCTGTGTTCTTGCCTGGAGAATCCCATGCGCAGAGGAGCCTGGCGGGCTACAGTCCATGGGGTCACAAATAGCCAGACATGACTGAGGTGACTCAGCATGCATCCACACACAAATATAACACACCCCACCTTCACTTCTTGATGGTTTTCCTCCATCTCCGGTATGCTGCAACTCAATAAAATGCTTTGCTTCTTGTAATTTTTATTTTTCCACTTTTTAGTTCTCTGTTTAAGTAAAAACCTCGGGAGTCCTCCCTGATTCCATCTCTCTGAACACAAACAAATCCATAGCTAAAACTCGCCAAGTTGACTTTATAAATATGTATACCAATTTTCCACTTTGTTTCCTCTCCATTACCACCACTGAGGGTCAAAATACCTGTGTTTACCACTTAGCTTATTAAGATAAACTATGTCTTTGTTGTATCTCCTGTAACGTTACAACCATACTCCATAATGTGATCTTTTACAAATGCATAATTAATCATATTACCTCTCTCTTTGAAACTCATCAAAGGATTTCCAACTCTCATTTAGATTTAATTCAGAATCTTTAGAGTAGCTGAGGTCCTCAATGAACTTAACTCTTAGATTTCCAAGTTCAGGTTGGGCAATGCTTCTTTGCCTGCTAACCATAGTTGACATTTTCACTTAACTTCTCAGAAAGGTCTCCCTTGATATAGTCTAAAGAGCCTCCATTTATACTAGCGCTCCTCAGCCTCAACCTTATTGCAGTGTGTGCTGGAGAGCGCTTTCTCGGGATGGGACCTTCCTGTGCGCTATTTAACAGCACACCTGTCCTCTGACCACTAGAGGGCAGTAACACTCTCACACCCCATCTCTGCTGTGACTCAAAACGTTGCGGGAAATCGCCCTGTCTTTGCCAGCCAAATCACTCTTGCGTTTGAACCAATGATTGATATTTTTAGCAGCATGCAGATTTTTAAAAAATCAGTTTTGCAACAGGGTTTGTTTATATTAGATTTGATAATTTACTGTATACTGTGATGCTATGCTGCATAAAAATGTAGAAAATATTTTGTTCATTTTTCATGAGATCTCACAATATCTTTATCATAATGATCTTTCACAATGTCTCACACATAGAAACACTACCTAAAATTGTTTTTAGTAAATGAAAAAAAAAGAGGGAAATACCATCATTCCCTGAGAATTAAAGTGGATTTTAAGCCCAAAATATTGCAAAGCTGATCCATGCAAACCCAACTGAGACAGAATCTACTCCCAGCAAACACACAAAAATAGTAACAGTATTGATTTAATTAACATATATTAAAGGAAGACTGTGCAGAGCGGTTTAAGAACTGTGGAGCTAAGAGAAAAGTTGAGAAACAAACATTTGTATAGAATTGAATGTGTTCATGTCAAAATAATCAGACTAAAAAAAAAGAGGGAAATACCATCATTCCCTGAGAATTAAAGTGGATTTTAAGCCCAAAATATTGCAAAGCTGATCCATGCAAACCCAACTGAGACAGAATCTACTCCCAGCAAACACACAAAAATAGTAACAGTATTGATTTAATTAACATATATTAAAGGAAGACTGTGCAGAGCGGTTTAAGAACTGTGGAGCTAAGAGAAAAGTTGAGAAACAAACATTTGTATAGAATTGAATGTGTTCATGTCAAAATAATCAGACTGAAAATTGTACTTTTCTCTCTACTTACAGTAAGAAATACATTTCAAGTGGACATAGAGTTCTTTCATTTATTTCATTATGTCATTGAATTTTAAACTTAAAATGTGACTAAGTAGCAAAGAGCCACGTGACTTGAAGTTATTACACACTAATATGTGTTGAATATTTTGATGTATGCAAGTAAATATCATGCTACGTAAATGTTTGCCTTTATACGGAAAATTACTGAGATACTAAAGAAATAGATTGCTTTACATTATTAAAATGTTTAAAAGCATATGGCATATAAAAGAACATCATTTTGACATATCAATATAGAATGGCTAACAATATACTAGCATTGTATTATATATAGCTTAAACTGGTATTTCAATTGCTCTCAACTCCATTTCCTGTCCTAACTGCAATTGATGCCCTCAGGGTAATCACTTCATATATTTTTGAAGTCTGTACTAAGTTGTCAAGCAGCTGGAGTCAACATAAAAAGAAAAGAAGCATTTTCCTTTCTAAAGGTAAAGATACCTTTAAAAAGTTCAGTGTTTTCAGTTCTATGATCATTCTATTTCATATTTTAATGAGATTGCAAGTTATTTTTATTTTATGAAGACAGTTCACTTTCTATATTTTCTTCAATTAACAGAAACATATTTAATGTCTCAAATAGCCATGCTTAGGAAACAATCATGCAGTTTTCAGACCAAAAAGAGTTTTAACTATTTTCCGCCATTTTATTTTTCTTAATTAAAAAAAGAAAAAGTCAAGTGAGTCAGAAAATNAGTCAAACCGTCTATCTCTCAAGTAAATAACAAACGTGGCATGTTGTAAATCTGCTTGAGATTTACAATATGAAATGTTACTGTCATAATAAGTCTATGGCAACATACTGTTTTCCAGTATATTTAGAATGTGTGTAATTGTGGCAAAACAGGCCTAGTTAGTTTTTAATATTCTTTCTGGTATTAAATAGAATGTGGCATACATGGTATCAATATAAACTTTTAATGAATTACCTCTTCTAATATATAAGAGGAGCTGGATCTAGGAAATGATGTTGAGACTGCTGCTGCTAAATCGCTTCAGTCGTGTCTGACTCTGTGTGACCCCATAGACGGCAGCCCACCAGGCTCTGCCATCCCTGGGATTCTCCAGGCAAGAACAATCCAGTATATTTAGAATGTGTGTAATTGTGGCAAAACAGGCCTAGTTAGTTTTTAATATTCTTTCTGGTATTAAATAGAATGTGGCATACATGGTATCAATATAAACTTTTAATGAATTACCTCTTCTAATATATAAGAGGAGCTGGATCTAGGAAATGATGTTGAGTCTGCTGCTGCTAAATCGCTTCAGTCGTGTCTGACTCTGTGTGACCCCATAGCGGCAGCCCACCAGGCTCTGCCATCCCTGGGATTCTCCAGGCAAGAACACTGGAGTGGGTATTAAGAGTCTAGAGCTGTCTAATCACTTCATGATTTATGGCTCTATAAATAGATGCCATCAGTGTCTTTTCCTCTCACTCTTTTTCTTACTATTTCACTGTGTTTATGTCAACAATTACATGTTGGTTGTTTACCTTGGAACTAGGGACAGGAAGAGCTACAATGGGTCTGTCCAACGGCCACTGACCCCTCCAGTGTGTCTGGGCTCTTTTGTTCCCAGACCAGATGTTCTGCAAACATGTTTCTGGACTTGAGAGGCTGGCTCATCACTGTGAAGACTGTAGGCACAGCTACTTAGTTCTCATAAATGCTTTTAGGAAGATACTTCTGTCTGGTCTAGAAAAGTTATTAGAAATAACTTTGAAGTCTATGCATTTATGGGGTGCAACTGTTAAGAAAATGGCCATTAATCATGTAGAACTTGTAGGTCAAGAACAAACAAGTGGTAAAAACAGAAATACTCCAAACCTCAGTGGTTTCCTCCTATCATTCTCTACTATATACATCGCCTCTCATCACTCTGAAAAAGGGACTTGGAAGCTGCAGCTGAAACATCCAGGGTATGCTGCCTCACTTTTCTATGCCATCATTAGTAAATATTGTTGCTGAATAAGACCTGTAATTTCATGTGAGTCTGTTAGATAGCATGGCCCTTTGTAGTAATGCAAAAACTAACATCTTTTAAATGCTAATCTAAGAACATCACTAAGAAAAGACACAGATAGACAGGTAAATAGACAGTAGATAGAGATAGATATTTTATTTCTAGATGGATAGGGCTTTTATTTTTAATATGCTGTAATTTTTTAACACCATTAACAAATAACATGGTCTCTTATGTTTCACCAAGAATAACGTCTCCTTTTGGCAGTTGGGAGAAGGAAAGTTAGATCTTGTTGTCTATTTTTCCTCTTTTAATTTATGCCCTAATTTTTCTTTTCTTTTCTTTCTTTTTTTCTGGCACATAGCATGTGGGATCTTAGTTTCCCAACCAGGGATTAAACTCACACTCCCTACACTGGAATGGTGGAGTCTTAACCCCGGACCATCAGGGACGTCCCTATACCCTGATATTCTTTGTGCTGTCTAGGCTTGGAGTCTGTCGTCAAGCACACTGTTTCACCCAGGAATGAAGAGCAGCCGATTTTAGGTCCAGTCATGAAGCTTACCTTCTACCATGATGTGCTATTAGACAGTGGGTGAGCATTTCAGAGGCAACAATAATCACATTCCAGAAGGACTGAGGCCGAAGTGCCAATACTTTAGTCACCTGATGGGAACAGCTGACTCATTGGAAAAGACTCTGATGATGGGAAAGATTAAAGGCAGAAAGAGAGGAGGGCAAAAGCAGATGAGATGGTTGGATGGCATCACTGATTCAATGGACATGAACTTGGATGAACTAAAGGAGATGGAGAGGGACAGGGAGGGCAGGCGTGCTGCAGCCCACGGGGTCACAAAGAGCCAGACAACACTTGGCATCTGAGCAACAACAACAAATAATGAAACATGAAACACGAAGCTACTGTTTTACAGAGGACAATAATAATGACATTTCCAGCTGTGCTACCAGTTTTCTGTAAATCATTGAGTTTTATTTGACTTCTTAATATTCTTGAATTAAATTCTGTCATATGAACAAATAACCCTTCATCTTTAGCAATATTAAACTCAAAGAAAGAAAAGCTTACAAAGTCATCTGGAAAGAACGTGTAAGTGGTGTTGTTTAAGTACATAAGTATGTCCTTATATTCAAGTGTTTAAAATAGATTTTTAGAAAATATTTTATTACCTGTTTTCCTCTTGAGCGGTTTTTCTTGGTCAATAGAACTAGTCAAGGAGATTTTAGCTAAACTGTGTGAAATATACTAAAAAATATTAAAATGAAATTCTGTGAGGAAAAGTGAAAAAAAAATATGTATTTGCAATTAGCAATGGAGTCTAGCCTCCAGCTACCAGACATTCACAACCTGCAGTCACATTTCACCAAGGACATACACTTCCTGCGCTGTGCTCAGCTGAGAACTGACCCCAAGGGGAATGGCAGACCTGAGTCACTTCCGGCAATAAAGAAGCCCTCTATTGGGTGATCTTTGATCACGGCTTCCCCTTTGGTCTGTGCATGGAGACTTCCACAGGACTAGTCTCCAGTCTGCAGTCCTCTCGGGCTGCAACCTTTTCCTCCTCCTCTTTCAAGAGTGCCAGCCTGTCACGGTCTGATGGCTTGTCCTATTCCCTCTCCTTACAGCTCACACATGATCCTCACCATAAATGCCTTGCCCTTCTAGTTCTTCCCTGGCATTTGCTTTCCAGACACCACGAACTAGAATAGTTGGAGCCAGGAATGGTCCAAGAATATAAAAGCCTGAGAAAAGTAGCGGCTCATAGTGGGCAAAGCAAATCTTAGAGAAAGATGATGCTGAAGTCTGGTTGAAGTCTGGTTTGGTGGTGGTGACGGGATGGCTATGCCATCTGAGACCAGAAGCTCTGCCAGAAGGGTTATGTTCCCCAGAAACACAGTTTCAGTGGTGTCAGCTTTCCTCTGCCAGAAAGATGGATGGTCCCAGAGTCAGCGTGTTGATAGTAATGAGGGTTATAGGGGTCCAAATCAGTAGAGACCAGGTTGTGGGTTTAACTGTCAGAAGCCAATGGTCACAGTTATTGCCACATTGATCAAGATCAAAAGAGCAGCCAGGGGGCATGGTCTCACAAGAGTTGTGGAGTGGCTGATATCACAGCATCGCTAGAGGCAACATAGAAAGGCTGCCAACAGAGATGGCGCCTGGCATCTAACACCAAACTAAGTGAAGAATGGTGGAGACCCAGGGCGTCACCTTAATACAAAGTCGGGCTGAGAGCAGGAATTTGAGCCAGATTTCAAATGCGGCACCCCTCACTGAAGACACGGCTTTGTTTCCAAAAGAAAGAATCTTGCAAAATCACAGTAAACATATATACTGCAAAGACTCCCTATCAAGCAGCTTCAAGGAGTATGCATAATTTGATAAGAAAAAGATCATGAACATATTTACACTTCTATCAAACTCGAAGGGTCTAGATGTAGACACCAGTGTGTACGTAAGTAAGTTAGTAGTGGAGCATACGAGAATCCAAAATGTACTTGGGATTAGCCAGGAGCTCTTCTCAAAGGGTTGGTATGGGCTTTAAAGGATGACTGTGAGTTCACTAAGTAAATATGAGGTGAGGTGAGGTCTCCAGAGACACTGTGTGGCTGACATTTTGAATTTACAAATGGTTTCTGAAAAGAATTCATTTTAGAAATACTATTTTAGTTTTGCCCATCAGGACTGAAATATATTTTGCATAAGAAAAAAATGTAGGCTACTTTATGAACACAAAATTTACAAGATTTTTAGGTCTTATTCTCAGTTCTGTTATTCTTTTATATACCTGATACCTACTCAACACACTTGTTCAAAAGTAGCTGTTTGTTCTTGCTCAAGGGTATTGATGAAAAGTGCCATTTATGTACAAAGAAAAGCCAGCATCATATGAAATATATTCTTCATGAACTACAAAAGGTAAACCAGAGTAAGTAGTTTAACCACTTAAAAATAGAGTGTTTCTTCTTTCTGTTACTAAGTTGTAGACAAAAACAACTGCATGGATTCTGTGTAGAATATGAAGAAATAATATTACTGTATAGTCTTAATTTATTTTCAGATTCTCTGATCTGCAAATGTACATCTATGAATACAATTTAAGTAAAATTAGGCTCCATTGTATTTTCCCCTGATAATGCCTCATTACATTTCTAAATATATTTTGCTAAGATTACAAATTTCAATTCTGGCTCTACTAAAGATTTTGAATTTTTACTAACACAATACATCTTTACATTTTTTTCTGTTCATATTCTCCCCTTTGGTAGATATAAGGACTTTGCATTTATGTGAAGAATTTTCTCCAATTCTATTAAGGAATCACTTGAAAACAAGTAAAACAACATGTATAAAAATAGCTATTATACTTAACATAGAGTACAAACTGATGTTACTTATAAAACTTCAAAGAAACAAAAAGTAATAATTTTATTGATATTTTGATTTAAATTTCCTCTTTATTCTACTTGTATATTTATGTTTATCCTATTATAAATTATATAATACCAACCATTAATAGGGTTGGAATATATATGAATGTATGCATACATATCTATACACAGGTTAGGATGTTAAAAAGCTTATTGATAGCAATACAAAAACTAACTAAATGACTATAATAATTTCTAAATATGATTTATTTCTTTGCTTCCTTGGTGCTAGTATTAAAAAAAGGAATGACCCTGGTCTCAATGGATTTCAGGGAAAAGAAGCAAACTTTACTTTTGGCAATAAATTCCAAAAAGGATTTATTACATACATCCCTATAAAAATGAAAGTATGGCACAACCCTATTGAGATCCCAGTAAACTACTTTGTAGATATTGACAATCTGATTCTGAAATGTACTTGGAAAGGCAAAAGCCTAGAATAGCCAACCTTATATGAAAGGTGAACAAAGTTGAAGGATTCATGCTATCTGATTTCCAGAATTATTATAAAGCTACAGTAATCACACAGCATGATATTGGCCAAAGAATAGCACATAGATCAGTGAGACAGAACAGAGAGCCCAGAAATGCACCCACACAAATATATTTAACTGATTTTTGACAAAGGACATTGGGTACAGAAAGGACAGTCTTTTCAACAAATAACGCTGGAACAACTGGATGTCCATATGCAAAAAATAAACCTAGACCCACACTTCACACTTCCTACAAAAGTCACCCAAAGCAAATCTGTATCTAAATGTAGCATTGTAAAATTTCCAGGAGAAAATCTATGTGACCCCGAGATTAATAACGAGTCTTTAGATGAAATACACACACAAAAAAATTCATGCTACATAAAGTAAAAAAGATCATTATTTGGAAGTTATTAAAGTTAAAAAGCTCAGCTTTCTGAAACACCCTGTTAAGAGAATGAAAACTCAAAGCATAGACTGGTTGACAACACTATCAAAAAATATCTGGCAAAGCATTTGCCCAGAAATACCCAAAGCACATTTAAAACTCAATAATGAAAAACAAGCAGCCCAATTAAGAATGGGCCAAAATCTAAACAGACATTTCACCAGAGAAGATATAGAGAATACAGAGAACACATGAAAAGATGTTTGATAGCTTTTGTCATCAGGGAAAGCAGATAACAATGATGAGTTACTAGTATATACCTCCTAGCGTGGCCCCCATCCAAAACCTGACAGTACCGATTGCTGGTGAGATGCAGAGTAAAAGGAATGCTCATGTATTACTGGTGGGTATGCAAATAGTATAGGAACTTGGAAAGCAGCTGGGCAGTTTCACATGAAGCTGAATTCAGTCATGGAGCACTATCCAACAGTCATGCCTCTGAGTATTTACCCTACTGATATGAAAATCTAGATCCACATTGAAACCTATTTGCAAATGTGTACAGTAGTTTTATTTACAATTGGCAAAAAACTGGAAGCAACCAAGATGTTCTGCAATAGATGCATGGAGAAATAAACTTTAGGATATCTCTAAAATACACCACCACTCAACAATAAAAAGGTGTGGGCTATGAAGCCATGCGTTTATAGACATGGATTTATCTTAAATGCATGATGCTAAGGGAAAGAAGCCAGTCTGAAAAGACTGCATGAATTTATTTATATGACATTCTGGAAAAGGCAAAAACACAGAGATGGTAAACAGACCTGGGTACCAGATATTCTGGGTTTAAGAGGATGCTGCAGACTAGATAAAACAGAATTTTTTCAAGACAAATGAAACTATTTTATAGTCTACTGTAGGGCTTCCCAGGTGGTGCTAGTGGTAAAGAACTTGCCTGCCAATGCAGGAGATATAAGAGATGTGGGTTCAATGCCTGGATCAGGAAGATCCTCTGGAAAAGGGAATAGCAACCCACTCCAGTATTCCTGCCTAAAGAACCACATGGACAGAGGGGTCTGGTGGGCTACAGTTCATAGGGTCGCAAAGAGTCAGACACGACTAAAGCAACTTAGCACACACAGTCTACTGTATGGTCTATACATGACATCAAGCATCTCTGGTACTTAGGATGAATCTTGATGTATACAAATAATAATGTATATTTAAAAAAAAAAACCTGTAGGAAGTTGGAGAATCTCTTGATAGAATGCAGAATGTGTCATCATAATTTTACTGGATTAAAAATGTCTGAAACAACCTCCTCACTAAATGGGGTGGGGGAAAGAGCTGTTACCTAACTACCATTGTGGAATCTGTAAGGCTAAATGCAAAAGAACCTTTAGTCAAGCACTAAGTTGTAGGATATAGTTATTTACCAGGGGGGTGGGGGGTGGTTCAGGCTAAAGCTGCTTATACTTCTACTTCTATATATGAATCCTGAAAGTGAACCAGGAACCTGGCCGGCAGAAGGTGGTAGCCAGCTGTCTTCCTGTAGAGTGAGAGGTATTGGAGTAGATACAAGCAGTTTTTACATTTTTAAGGGATAATAATGATGAAAAGAAGAAGAAAAGGCATAAGTAGAAGCAGCACCGCCACCAGGCTGTGTGGTCACAAAATCTAACGTGTTTATTATCTGACCTTTAACAGAAAACGTTTGCAGATTCCCGACCTGAAGATGTGGTTTTGTGGTTTTACTTTTCTCTTGTTAAATTATGACAACTCTGTCTATGAAGGCAGGATTGTGGTTTCAGGAAAAATAAAAATAAAAACAAATAGAACTGAAGTTGATACATTGATGAGTAATACACATTAGAAAATCACAGCATGAAAAATAAATACAGCAAAGATGTCTTGATTACAACGGGGAGAAATTATGCTTGAAGCTTAGACATTGTAAAGTTAGTCACTATCAAGAGAATCATTTAAGGAAGTATTAACTTTTGGGCAGTTACTTCCCTGAGATGTCCTATAGATACATATAGATTCAAAAATGTCTCGCATCTTCCGTACTTAGAAAAATACTAAAATCATAACTGAGATATCCATTCTAGCAACCTGCTACTTAGATGTGTGCTTGATTGCACTCACCGCTTTGCCAAAATCATATATATATGACCCCAACCCTCTTCTCCAGGGTAGAGCTCCTCAGAACTATCTGCGAGGTGTTCTCCTGGGCTATAGTCCTCAATAATTAAGACAGTGAAAAAGCTAATGTCAGAGCTCTTTACATTGTGCTTTTTCTTTTTTTCCCCAAGTTGCCTTAAAGATACCATGTCTCTATTCCTGCAGATGCTACTGCTGATGGTAAAGTCTGTTATTTATGATATGTAGGGAGGAAAAAATAAACTTCACTCTATCCTTCTAAGTTCTCAGCTAATACTCCTTTGTAATAAAAGAAAAATTAACAGGAGAAAAAAAAAAGCAGAAGTGTAATCACATGTTCACCTCCATTATACACGGGCGATCACCAGGAAAACTGAGCAAAACCCTGAAATGATCCAAGCCATCACCTTAAATATTGTCACCGGATATAAGATGTTGGAGTGGGGGCAGCCATGGGAGGGAGGGGACCAGGAAAAGCCTAATGAACACAGATAAGGTTGTAATGCAGATTTAAATCCTTGCTTGCTGCATGGATTTGAGTTTCTAGAGATACGGTCCTCCTCCTCTTCCTCTTGGTGCAGAGAGGAAGACACCCTTCCAGATGGAATTCTCTTGATAAATGTCAATTTCTCTTACAAACAGATAACTTGTACTCAACTTTCAGAGATGCTCTGTGCTTACTGTTTCTTAACAACAATGAGCCTGAAGTAATCCTTCTACAGCAGCTAGGTGTATTTTGGGCCATCAAATTCTACTTCCCTTCAGATGGCCTAATGAAACATATTTGAATATGCCAGTTTTAAAAATAATAGATTTTACATAAATAGGAAAAGATACTGTTAACACATTCTGAAGGGTTAATATGTAAAATTGAGATTTAAAAAAATATCACTTTTTCCTAGTGGAGTTTGGAAATGTATTTTACAAAAATAATCATTAAAAAACATACCACATATTCTGAGCTATTGAAAATTATTTAAGGCTGTGGGGCCCCTCATGACTAATACAATAGAAAGAATAACAATAATAAATATTAACATGTTTCTGTATTCCTGGCAATCTTCTTGTTTTGGCTCAGATTTGAGCCTCTCGAACATCCCTGAGCTGTAAAGGAAATGATTTTTGCATGTTTCAAGCCCATCTGAGTAATGTAGATTTCAAACCTAGAAATGAGTTTAAACTCCCAGGGATTTGAGTTCCATTTACAGTTGGCAAAAATCTACCTTTAAAAAAAAAATGGGTACTGTGAGAAAAGCAAATTTCTACTACCTGAGCTGTTGAAAAATGTGATAACTGCTCTTTTGAAAGACCTGGAGCCTACATCAGCCACCTGCTATGCAGACCAGCACTGCCCTGAGAAATCGGAATAAAAGAACACAGAGGCGAGGCGGAGAGCTGAAAGCTGAAAACTCTCTGCAAATTGAAATCTGGATAAGAAGGATGGAAGATGTTCTCCAAGATAAAACACTCTGCTTTTATTAGAGCTAATCCCTAGTTCCGAATTGCCTTCTAATTTATTTAGAAGTTCAAAATTATCCCCTTCTGCCCTCGGTTTATTAGCAGATTGAGGTAGGAGGCACAATTTCTAAGCCAAATATTATACTTGTGAAAATATCTTGTAAAAAGTTGGAGAAGAGTTAAAAATGAGTTATTCTGCTTTCAAAAATTATTTCATATTCTAGAACAAGTCTAGGAGATAATGTTGAAAACACAAGAACCTCAGTATCATAAAAACCTGGGACACAAAAGATGAGTTTCCAATACAATTTCATTCCTGAGTGCTCATTACCTAACATGATGATTAAAAATACTGACCCTGGCTATGCTAAGCTATATCAATGAAAGCATACAAGAAAAACATGTTATAAACTCTGTGCAACCACCCTTAGGCAAGGCTGACGTTCAGCTGGGGTTCATTCTGTGGTCTTACCAATTGTTGATATCCACTGTCTATTCTTTTATATATTACTGAAGTATAGTTGATTTACAATGTTGTGTTAATTTCTGCTGTACAGCAAAGTGGCTCAGTTATACATATATATTCTTCTTCATATCTTTTCCATCATGGTTTATCACTGGATATTGACTATAGTTCCTTCTGCTCTACAGTAGAATATTATTTATCCTTTCTATGTATACTAGTTTGCTTCTGCTAATCCAAAACTCTCAATCCTTCCCTCCTCCATCCCCAAACTGTCTGTTCTTAATTGCTGAGCCCCACATTGCTCCAGTTTTTAAACATTTTAAGTATTACCTTTGCTTAATGGTACGTCCATTACCACCCCTATCTACTTGAAATTATAAAGTCCTTGATCAGCAAAAGCTTTACTTAATCATTGAGGAATCCTAGTGTGTGTGTGTTAGTCGCTCGGTTGTGTCTGACTCTTTGCAACCTCATGAACTGTAGTTGGCCAGGCTCCTCTGTCCATGGGATACTCCAGGCAAGAAGACTGGAGTGGGTTGCCATTTCCTCCTCCAGGGAATCTTCCCAGTCCAGGGATTGAGCCCAGGTCTCCCACACTGCAGGCTGATTCTTTACTGTCTGAACCACCAGAGCAGTCCCAAGGAATCCTTACAGTACTGTGAAATGACTCAAATTTATGGAGCCTGTGAACTGCTTCTGAAGCAAAAAATTTCTTACTGATTTCTATTATTACTTTCCTGAAAAATACTATTAAAACATGTAGAAATGTAAAACTAGGTACAAACACTTATTTCTAAAATTGGTACTCAGATGTTCCTAAACGGTATCTCATAGTTCCCCCACCCCATATTCTTGCCCCAGTCTCCCTCAGACCTGCAGCCTGCCCTGAAGCCCCCACCCACAGGGGCGTTGCAGAGAGCAATGTCCTTGCTGGCAAGACCCTTGGTGTGTCAGCCGAAGCCTATTGAGGAAGATAGGTTTTGCACAGAAACAAAGCTGCTTACTTTTTTTTTTCTTTTTTTTCTTCTTTCAAGGCTAGAGTTTTCACAGTATGGGAGGTGGAAAGGAGAATGGGCAAAAGGCTTGTCTTTGGAGCCTGGAGACTCCTATTCCTCATTCTGGAAGCACTCCGAGAGAGACTGACCCCAAAATGGAATGGCTTTTTCTATGATACAGGAAGCAAAGAGGATCACATCCTTGGGAGTGGAAAAAAAAGACTTTCTCGCAGTTGTACCACAGAAGCAATAGGGCCTTTAAACTTCACCAAAGATTAATTTCCAAACCATGATTTGTATGTTGATGATCGTAGAAGCCTTATGTTTAATAATCCCAATAGGAAGTAGTCCAAATATTTGTCACTAAGTGAATGGACTAAAAAAATAAAAGCATGGTGTATTCAAACAATGAAATACTACTCAGCAATAAAAAGGAAGTAAATAACAATTAGCACAACATGAGTGAATCTCAAAATGATAATAATTTTCTCAGTCAACTATAAAAGTATTGCCATCTTTGTTCTTTTAGTACCATGTTATATGGGTGGTAATTCAGTTTTCCTCTGCTTCCACATTTACAGCATTGTTCACTTGATCTTCATGTGCTATGAGGTTATCACTTGGACACTAAATGCAGTCCCTTGTTTCTTGATTTGCTAAGAAATAAAATGTAGAATCATTTGGCTGCACAGTGATCATAGACACAGGTGCAAATAAAAGCATTAGACTCATATCAGCAGTAAGACATTTGGTGGTCATTCTCACCATCCACAATAGGCTTATTAATCAGTTTTATATTATAATCAAAATGAAAGCATATAATTAAAAAAGAAACTTCTCAGAAAGAAAAATGAGCTACAATACATCTTTGGAACCCAATTTTAGAATCAGTATTATATTGGGAAGAACACACATATAATCTGAAATGCATCTGCATAAATATATAACTCCACAACTAAATAGCTGCATAATCTTGAGAAATTACTTAAATTCTTTGAGAATTGTTATCCTTGTCTGTTGATAAACATAGTATTATCTATCTCCTCGGACTTGGTGTGAATTATATTAAACTGCATAGCCTTTAATTATATTAACTAGCTAAGCATTTCTAGATCCAAATACATTTATTAGTATGCAAATTAGCACTGAATTATCATTTCCATTCCAAAGTTAAATACTATTTTAATAAATTATTATAGCCTGAGACAATTTAAAATGTGGGACTATGGTTCATCTAACACAAAGTCTTTTCTTGGTATTTCCTTTTTATTTTATTTAAGAAACATTTAAGAAATAATGGAGCATTGAGTTGTGACCTCAAATGCAGAACTTAGAATTTGCTCAATAAATTTTGGTCCTTAAAGTATAAGCAAGCTTACTTCTTCCTACCTGGGGAATAGTGATATTGGTGTGGTGGTTTAGTAGTGGCAGTGGTTTAGTCAGTAAGTCGTGTCTGATTCTTGCAACCCCACACAATGTAGCCCACCAGGCTCCTCTGTCCATGGGATTCTCCAGGCAAGAATGCTGGAGTGGGGTGCCATTTCCTTGTGCAGGGGATTCTTCCTGACCCAGGGACTGAACCTGCAATGCCTGCATTGCAGGTGAATTCTTTAATACTGAGCCACCAGGAAAGCCCTCTTGTGATATTATTAAATGTCAAATATATGTTTTATATTTTTCTAATTTAATTTTACACGCTATATACTTATAATCTAGAAAGTATAAGTATTTTTATTAAATAAAATGTTCTTTGAAACTCTTGAATAAACTAAATGAACTTAATAAAATGGAAGTAGTGTTTCACTGTTTTGTGTGTATTTGTCAAAAAATACTGAAAATAAGATATGATGTTCAAAGAGTAAAAAACAACCGGTTTCCAGAAAACTGACCTATCTTGTCATTTGTCCTGTGGCATCTCTTCTTTAAATCCAACTTTGAAATGGACATTGAGGAAACACTAGAGGGAAAAAGCATCAAGGTGGAGTCAGTGTCTCACCCCTAGGTGAGGCAGACTGGACCAAGTGTATATTTAGTGCATCTGGTAGTTTGTTGCAATGGTTATTGGAAGTCTAATGCTTAATTTTTTCTTTAATAATGTTAATTTGTAGGCAATTATAAAAATATCCATTTGATAAATTTCATCAATGAGAAAATATTTAATGATGACAGTGCACTGAAATAAATCAGAGAGGCCACACGAAGTGCATGAAAGTGTTAAAATCAAAGAAGTCTTATTATTTAGGATCTTTATGAGACGTAATGGAGTCCCATAACAGGCTTCATGAGTTCACGTGCATTATTTTCTTTTGGGTGATGACACTTTAACAATTGGGTTATTAAGGCTGCTAGAAACAATTCTTAATGTTACTGTAATAATGGTACATTTTCATCTCAGAGGTGAATTGGACACAAGTCTGCTCTGGGACACAATTTACCTTCTGCCTACAGTTGCATTTTGTTACTACTGGATTTAAAATACAGGAAGCATCGACTGACTTAATTGGTCCCAGATTTTCTCAATAACCATACACACTTGGAAAATTCATTCAACCTCTGTTGTTACTGTTTAGTCGCTGAGTCATGTCCAACTCTCTGCGACCCCATGGACTGCAGCTTGCCAGGCCCCCCTGTCCTTTACTCTTTCCTGGAGTTTGCTTAGATTGATGTGCATTGAACACTATCTCATCTTCTGCGGCCTGCTTCTCCTTTTGACTTCAATCTTTCCCAGCATCAGAGTCTTTTCCAGTGTGTCAGCTCTTCGCATCATGTGGCCAAAGTATTGGATCAGGCTTTATTTTTTCCCACTGCCTGTGTGAAATGGAATGATCTCTTAAGCCTCATAGATCTAAAAATTCTAAGTTACATAATTTTCCATGAAGTCATCCTGAATGATAAATATATTAGTCCGGGTGCCCCAACAAGCATGCACCAAGATGGAATTAAGTTTGCAATATATGTGGTGGGGGCTTGGTACTCATCTCTAAGATGAATTTGAGAAAAGACTGGAAGAGACCAGGAGAGCTATCAGATGCTACTCTGACCCATGGGGAAGAGAAAGGAGGTAGATTGCAGTGCAGTCCAGGAAAGTCTTGGCAAGTCCAGTGGAGAGCCATTGAGTCACAGTTCCCTATCAGCAGGATCTCCTCTCTGCTGATGTGCTGTTTTATTGGCTGGGAGACTTGATCTGAAAGCAATGCTTGCTGGATTTCAGAGCCCTATAACGGAGCCCTTCACTGTACTCATCATGGTAGGCATATCCTAGAGGCATGTGTTTATAACTGCTATAATTTCTTTTCATAAAAATAGTACTTTTAAGCAAAATTATAACCTAAATGTACTAATGAATGCATACAGAAACTAAATAAATGCAACATAGATATTACTTTATGGTCATAGTCCTCAGTCACTTAGTGAAAATTGTTCATACAGACAATGTGTGTGCACTCTGTTGCTGAGTCATGTCTGACTCTTGTGACCCCATGGACTGTAGCCCACCAGGCTCCTCCGTCCATGGGATTCTCCACGCAAGAATACTGGAGTGGGTTGCCATTCCTTCTCCAGGGGATCTTCCCGACCCAGGGATCGAACCCAGGTCTCCTGTATCTCCTGCATTGGCAAGCAGATTCTTTACCACTAGTGCCACCTGGGAAGACCATACAGACAATATTGGACATGATAATGCTTCTCTTAACACTAATGCTCATTTTGGTGAAAATGGTATATAAGATTATTGCTAATTGCAAATTTATAAAATTTTAAACCATTTTTGATTCACACTCAGTAAACACTGAGTAACTAGACAAAAAATAATTTTATGATACATGTTCTCAGGTCATAAATTCCTGGGGAGTACTTGTGTATTTTATTAAACATGCAGTGTCCTTGATATGCAAAGTTATCACCTCAATTATGTTACTTGGTTTCTTTGTCAGGTTGCTAGAAAATCCTTGGACATTGTCCATTACAACTGTTGTCATAGTTTACTTTATTAAGTATGTGATGTTACATTACCCAAAATAATTTGCTTGAATGATCATGGTAAAAATGAGCTTAATTATTAGGATGAGATGATTTTTCTTCAGCAAAATAGTAACTAGAACTTATGCAATACCCTTTTATATTCATTTTAACAAGTTTTCTAAATGCCATTTCATTGGCATGCAACTAAGCTTCCAAAATCTTGTAAGACATTTTGTATTATTTTCCTCATTAAGCAGCTACAAAAAAAAAAAAAAATGATTTGACTAGGTCAGACACTAATTGAGACTGGTGTCTTTATTTGAATAGATTTGCCTTTGGATAGCCTCAGCTAGAATAAAATGTAGGACATTTTTAAACCACATTTTTTTTTCCCCAGGAAAATAATTGTCCCTCAGAATACTCTAGCAATAATATGTACTTATCAAATAAGCATTTATAATTGATTTTTTTATTCTAGTAACTTTATATGTCCAAGTAGATCATAATGTTTTGAGGGCTTTAACATATATTATGAAGTGGTCTGATATAATTAATATGAATTATGTAGCTTTTCTTTCTTCTTCTACTTCTATATTTTTTTCTAACAAGACTGCATCTATTGACTATCATATAAAAGAATCCTTCACAGATTTTTAAAATTTATATATTAGACTACAGTTTTAACAGATCTTTTCTATGATGTCTAAGGGCATTTCTGTTAACATTTAATAATTTGGGTAACCTAGTTTTTCTCAAGGCATCTTTTTAGGCACTCCTAAGTGCTAAGTCGCTTCAGTCGTGACCATCTCTGTGCGACCCCATAGATGGCAGCACACCAGGCTCTGCCGTCCCTGGGATTCTCCAGACAAGAACACTGGAGTGGGTTGTCATTTCCTTCTCCTTTTAGGCACTATAACCAAATTTTTCTAAAGAGTTTGCTGTGATCTCTCTTTTCTCCCTGCCTTTCACATATTCCTCCTCGTACTCAAATTGCCAACCATTTCTCTGTCAAAATTGCTTCCACTAAGCTGGGAATTTATCTACAAAAGGTAAATCGTAATCAGGGTTCTCCAGGGAAACAGAATATATATATATAAAAAGTATATTATATACTTTATACTATATAATATATATTATATAATATATGAAGATGTATATATGATTATGCATACAATTATATTATGATTTATATATATTCATACTATGCACATATATTATGATTCATATATACATATATGATTCATATATTCATATTATATTTATATATTTCATATATTATGATTCATATATATATATATATATAAAGGATTTATTATGAGGAGTGGCCCACAAGATTATGGAGGCTGAGAAGTCCCATTGCAAGACAAAGCCCCAAGAGAGTTGGTGGAGTGATTCCATCTGAGTCTGAAGGCCTGAGAACCACGGGAGCTGATAGTGGAAACTGCAATTAAACAGCAGGAGAAGAGCCACGGACCCGCTGAGACAGGCAGCTGGAAATAGAATGGGGCAAATGCCTCCTTCCTCAGCTTTTTTTTGTATTCAGGCATCTGGCGTCTGGTGGGGATACTAGCAGAAACTAGAGGTGATACTAGAGGAAACTAGATACTAGGTGATACTAGAGGAAACAAGCTAGAAACAGGCAGATGGGAACCCCAGCTGCTCTGTTCCTCACTTTCCTTGGTCAACTATTCTCTGAGGTGGATTTAAGTTCTCCTAGGATTTCAAAATACATTAAAGGTTGCCTTCAAAGCTGCCAGATCTCATGGCTTTTAGTCCAGGCTGGGAAGTGGCAGAGACTGAGGGTGTGTTAGCTACTGGCCTAAATGACAGTCATTCAAATGGGGCCAGCATTCCCTGTATTTCAGATGATAAAGAATCTGCCTGCAATGCAGGAGCACCAGGTTCAGTCCCTGGGTCAAGAAGATCTCCTGGAGAAGGCAATGGCTACCGACTCCAGTATTCTTGCCTAGAGAATTCCATGAACAGAGGAGCCTGGTGGGCAACAGTCCATAGGGTCACAGAGTCAGACACACCTGAGTGACTAACACCTTCTTTCACTTTCACTATGGAACAGGTGACTGACGGTTACTTTCCACATTGCCACTGCAGTGCTCTTTGCAAATGGAAATCTGATTATGACAAAAAGCCTGCTGTAATTAATTCCCACTGCTTTTCGACCAAAGATCAAAAAGTTAAGTGGTCTGCACTGGCTGACAGGGACCACCTGCTATTCAGTGCTTTCTGATACCACCTGAAATCCACCCCTTTTGTGCCCCACTGGCCAGGGTCTAGAAGTTTCCTTGAATTAGATCACTTCCTGTTTGCTTATCACCTCCTGCCCTTCTTTGACTCATCACTTTCTCTGCAAAATTTCTCCCCCAATTTTTCTTACTTTTAGTCTAAAATGTATCATCATACGGTCTTAGAAAATGCAACAACTTTCTGGGATATGACTTTCAAAGTTTAAGCTTTATATTTATTTGTAATATTCTCTGACTGGTTGCTTCTCTGATCTTTCATAAGAAAGACCAAATACACCTGTTTTAACTTCTCTATTGAACTCAATGTTGTTTCACCACTGCCCAGCACAGTAAAACAGTAAAATTGAATATATGTCTTTGAATTAATAAATAACTTAAATTCTCACTTTAGAGAGTAAAAATGAGATAAGATATTTGACATTTCCTTTAAAAAAAAAGCATCTTAAGAGCAAATAGCTTCTTCATATTTATTTCAACCACCAAATAAAAAAATGTGTTTTACATAATTTTTTCAAATATTTTAATATGTCATAAAAGATAATTAATATCAGGATATAAAGGTGTCAACTATTAAGCCACCAATGTCCCAACTATTGGTTTAGATCAAGTTAAGTAATATATTTTGATTTCCTCTCCTTCAGACAATATATCCAGCTAAGAATTTTAATTGAAGCTGGTAGTTGGTCAAACAACATGAACAAAATAAGAGTGCTCTTTTCTTTGACTTAGGAAAGAAAATATCAGACCAAAAATGTGATTTTTAATGAAACTATTGTAAAGAGTTGGCTCCCACCATTGATTTTTCCTAGCAAAATACCAATATATGGGTTGGTATAATTTGCAGCAATTGTGCTGTATTGTATTCCCCTTAAGAGCTTTTTCTCTGTCTAAATAGAAATTGAGTTTCAACAAGAACATAATCTTTGAACAAATCATATTTGGAAATATATTCAAAAGAATAAAATTGATAATATTTTGGACCTAATATTGTTTGTCTTGCTTTTGAGTACTACTTTGTATGCCTTTCCATATTTATAGTTATATTCTTTGCCCCAAATTGGCATTTAACTCACTTGAAATAACAATAGCTGGAAAATAAACCTTTTTTAAAGAGTATGTTTTCTACAGACAACTATAAACATTTGGAAAGAATTCATGTCTACCCTCTGAAATAAATACAATAAAGAATAAATGTGTTAACCGTATTTCATATGGTTTAGGAGTATGTCTTTGGAATTTATATTAAGCCTTAGCTAGACTCAAAATCATAAACTGACTTGTTAAGCGAGGTATTTCTTGGTATCTTCCATTTATTTTATTACTAATAAAACTTAAACCATGTGTTAAAAATATTCTGTTCTATAGGAAATATTTTTGTATGCTCCATTCAAGGTTTATCAAACTTCAGAAGTGTTTTTAGTCATTTTACAGTAATATATCCTTTTGTGGAATAAGGCTTAAATACTATGACTAGTATGAGAATTGTGTATAAATGTGATTGTCTCTAATATCTTTCACTATTTAAAACTATAGTTACATGGGTTGTTCTTTCTCTTTCATCTATCTTATAAACTGTTTTATAATAAGAAGCAAAGAAGTATACTGCTTTAGTTTTATCTATCTAATTTTATTAAAAACAATTATCTAATTTTATTAAAAACAATGCATTTTTAAATAATAGAAAAATTAGAATTAAAACTTTTTGCAATATGGATGGGAAGCAAACCCACAAAGCTATGGGTGTTATTGAAAAGAACACTTTTTGAGTGCTTTTGCTAAAGTGAAATTTCAAACTATGGGGATTACAGTCATCATCACTATCAATAATATGCATGAGAGTGAAAAAGTTGGCTTAAAGCTCAACATTCAGAAAACAAAGATCATGGCATCTGGTCCCATCACTTCATGGGAAATAGATGGGGAAACAGTGGAAATAATGTCAGACTTTACTTTTTTGGGTGCCAAAATTACTGCAGATGGTGATTGCCCATGAAATTAAAAGATGCTTACTCCTTGGAAAGAAAGTTATGACCAACCTAGATAGAATATTCAAAAGCAGAAACATTACTTTGACAACAAAGGTCTGTCTAGTCAAGGCTATGGTTTTTCCATGGTCATGTATGGTTGTGAGAGTTGGACTGTGAAGAAAGCTGAGTGCCGAAGAATTGATGCTTTTGAATTGTGGTGTTGGAGAAGACTCTTGAGAGTCCCTTGAACTGCAAGGAGATCCAACCAGTCCATTCTGAAGGAGATCAGCCCTGGGATTTCTTTGGAAGGAATGATGCTAAAGCTGAAACTCCAGTACTTTGGCCACCTCATGCGAAGAGCTGACTTACTGGAACAGGCTCTGATGCTGGGAGGGATTGGGGGCAGGAGGAGAAGGGGATGACTGAGGATGAGACGGCTGGATGGCATCATGGACTCGATGGACGTGAGTCTGAGTGAACTCTGGGAGTTGGTGATGGACAGGGAGGCCTGGCGTGCTGCGATTCATGGGGTCGCAAAGAGTCGGACACGACTGAGTGACTGAACTGAAGCATGTTTAGAATTTTAGCTTATATTATCAAGCTAAGGTTGTCATCTATCCAAATCTCTTTTCTAATCTTTCAAAACATAAATGTACTTTTGAAATCTTTGTATTCAAATACAGTCTTGGTATACTTTTACTAACTGAAACGATTTCAGACCACATCTTCATGACTCCCTTTTGCTCTCTGAGCTGGCTGCCTGTAGCCCAGCTATTCCCCAGGGCTCTGAGTGCTGAGCACAGGTCCACGCTCTGAGATCTTTATCCTCCTGGGAGGGCCCCTCTGACCCATGAGCTCAAGGATTTGATCCGGTGCCACATTGTCCAACCACGGGAATCATTTATCTTCCTCACTGAGCCGATTGGTCGGGTTCCCGCTTGTTCACCAAGTTTAGGAATAAAGTTAGTTCTTCCGTGTCCCTCAGGCCTCTCACCCATCCACACCATCTAACCAGGACTCTGAGGGTCGAGGCTGGAGCCAGGACAGAGCGATGGGGCTTTTGTCTGTGAGCTCCTATGTGTTGGTTGCTATGCTGGATGAATCGACATGCCCCCTTCCCCTAACCTCTCTGAGCTGTTCCTACTAAGCCCCTTCCTGTCACGGCCTTGCAGGCTGCCTCACCTTTCTGGGACCCGGACTCCCCACCACAGTACAGGGCCTCCTCCTGGGGAGTTTCTCCATGTCCCCATCATCCGGAGGCCACCCCTGCCACATCTCCAAGGCTTCCAATCTCTGCTTAGACCTCCCCTTCCCGCCTGAAGACTTCCATGGACTGTATCGTCCATGGGGTTGCAAAGAGTCGGACACGACAGGAAGACTTTCACCGTCACTTTCCAACCTCTCTTACCTCCTTTGCTTATTTGAAGGCCCAAGGTCATCACAAGGCCTGATCCGCAGCTCCTTCGCATCAGTCCTCTCTTAGCCCGCTTTTCTCCGTAGACAGGCCATTTTCACCATCTAACGTGAAATATATCCCATATTTACTTTCTAAAAATTATGATGTGCTTCCCTCCAATCATAATAATAAAAAGGCTGGAGTTTTTTGTTTATTTTGTGAACTTCTGTTTCTCAGACCTGAAGCAGTGACTTAGAGCTACAGATGATAAACAGATAGCTGCTGGATAAATGCATTCTTTCAGCAGTACTAAAACAAATGATTTTGGCATCTAGTTAGCAAGAAAAATCTAGTTAAATAGAAGGACAGATGGTGAGTGTTATTGATTACACTGACCTGTGAGCCACATAATGAACTGTAAAGCTGTTGAGAGGGTACGGATTCTAGCATGGTTTGTCCTGAGCATCAGAGTTACTGATCTATTTGGCAGAAGATTTCCTTCAAATTGCTGTCACAAGAAGTGCAGTCTTTCACATCATGACCCCACAACTTCAACCACTTTTTCTTATTTCACATTTCCCCCTGACATTGTTATGCCGGTATCATATTTTGCCTGGATGATAACAACAAATATTATAAGATGGCATATTTGAAAAAAGTCAGTATAAAAACATGTATTTCAAAGTAGTTAATATATGATTATGTTATATCGATCTATTTTTCTAATAAGCATAGATACAGAATAACAGTTTGGCCTTGCTATTTTATTCTTTTAATGTAGATCTCCATGGTTATTTTACACAGTGACTACATGACTGGCTTATTAAAAATTGTACAAGAAACTATACAAAATATTTGTATAACAAATATTCAATATAACAAATCTCATACACATTTTAATTTTTTATTATTTTTTTCATTATTTTTTTATTTTTATTTTACTTTACAATACTGTATTGATTTTGCCATACACTGACATGAATCCGTCACAGGTGTACATGAGTTCCCAATCCTGAACCCCTCTCCCACCCCTCTCCCCATATCATCTCTCTGGGTCATCCCCGTCCCCAGCCCCAAGCATCTTGTATCCTGTATCTAACCTAGACTGGCGATTCATTTCTTACATGATAGTATACATGTTTCAATTCATTCTCCCAAATCATCCCACCCTCTCCCTCTCCCACAGGGTCCAAAGGTCTGTTCTATACATCTGTGTCTCTTTTACTGTTTTGCATACAGGGTTATCATTACCATCTTTCTAAATTCCATATATATGTGTTAGTATACTGTATTGGTGTTTTTCTTTCTGGCTTACTTCACTTTGTATAATCAGCTCCAGTTTCATCCACCTCATTAGAACTGATTCAAATGTATTCTTTTTAATGGCTGAGTAATACTTCATTGTGTATATGTACCATGGCTTTCTTATCCATTCATCTGCTGATGGACATCTAGGTTGCTTATAAACAGTGTTGTGATGAACATTGGGGTACACGTGTCTCTTTCAGTTCTGGTTTCCTCGGTGTGTATGGCCAGCAGTGGGATTGCTGGGTCATATGACAGTTCTATTTGCAATTTTTTAAGAACAGTCTCCACACTGTTTTCCATAGTGGCTGTACTAGTTTGCATTCCCACCAACAGTGTAAGAGGGTTCCCTTTTCTCCACACCCTCTCCAGCATTTATTGCTTGTTGACTTTTGGATTGCAGCCATTCTGACTGGTGTGAAATGGTATCTCATTGTGGCTTTTTATTTGCATTTCTTTGATAATGAGTGATGTTGAGCATCTTTTCATGTGTTTGTTAGCCATCCGTAGTCTTCTTTGGAGAAATGTCTACTTAGTTCTTTGGTCCATTTTTTGATTGATTCGTTTATTTTTCTGGAATTGAGCTGCAGGAGTTGCTTGTATATTTTTGAGATTAGTTGTTTGTCAGTTGCTTCATTTGCTATTATTTTCTCCCATTCTGAAGGCTGTCTTTTCACCTTGCTTTTAGTTTCCTTTGTTGTGCAGAAGCTTTTAATTTTAATTAGATCCCATTTGTTTATTTTTGCTTTTATTTCCAGTATTCTGGGAGGTGGATCATAGAGGATCCTGCTGTGATGTATGTTGGAGAGTGTTTTGCCTATGTTCTCCTCTAAGAGTTTTATAGTTTCTGGTCTTACATTTAGATCTTTAATCCATTTTGAGTTTATTTTTGTTCATACACATTTTTAATAAAGAGAAGTCAACACTTATCAGGAAGGGATACAAATATTTGGTTGAAGTATATTAAATAAGCACAATGACAAAGGCAGAACAATAAAAGCAGTAACAATTCCCTACAAGCACTTTTATATGACAAATCACATCATAAAAACTGAGAAAGAAGTTTAAAAAGTGGAGAAAGAGTAGTTCCAAAATTGTAGTGAGGGGTGAACTTTTGCCAGTGGTCCAGTGGTCAAGTCTGCCTTGCAAGTTCCCTTGCAGGGAACACAGGTTGGACCCCTGGCCAGAGAACTAAGATCCTACATGCCACAGAGCAACTAAGCCTGCACAGTGCAACTACTGAGCCCCTGAGGCACAACTAGACAGCCCACGAGCCACAGGGAAAGATCCCACAGGGTGCAACTAAGACCCGAAGCAGCCAAACATTAAAAAAATCATCACAGAAAAGGTGTTCACAACTTTAAAACAGATAGTTGGGTAGAAAGATGTAGACTTAGTGGTATCCTAAGTCACACACACACAATGCAGATGTAAATAGAATAAAGATACAAATGAAGAGAGAAAGGAATGCATATTCTAAGGAGCTTGTACAAAAGTTGTTCAACATCCTTAATCTTGTTAATAAATGCAATAGAACCATGTTCTTTCTGATATTAGCAAATAAATATAATTCCATTGGAATGTTGAGAACCAGTCACTTTGGGGCACTGACAGAGTGCAAACTGACCTGTGAATTCTGAATGGTTTTCTTTCTATGATTTCTACTGATGCATGTTTTCTAGTCATTTCTTTTCAGTGAATAATCTCTGACTTTGTTAAGATTTAGTTAAATGGGAACACAAAGAGTTGGACATGACTGAGCGACTCTTTCACACATTTTCATTAAAACATATTAGAGTAAATGTTTACTATTAATACTTAACAATCACAGAACTTTACATTATTAACTAATTTAATCCCCAGAACAAAACTAAGGTATAGGTTTTATTGTTCTTATTATTTTATTAAAATGAAGCTAAGGCATAAAGAAGTTACTATCCCAAAACCTACAGCTAAATAACCAGAAGAATGGTGATTCAAATTCCACAAATTTGAATTAGAGCTTGTTCTATGAAATGGATAATGTTAGATCTCAAAGACAAAAAATGGATAAAATCTTGGTAACCTACTCCAGCATTCTTGCCTGAGAAATCCCATGGACAAAGGAGCTTTGTGGACTACGGCCCATGGGGTCACAGAAATTATGGGACATGACTTAATGGCTAAATAACAACAACAGCAACAGTACCTTATCAAACATTGGTTTCATCATAGGAGTTTTATGTAACTATTGAAGTTGTTTTACATAAGAATGTGTATAAAATTAAGTAATATTTAAATAAATATTTTTAAACATATTTACTAAATTCACTTATATTTAATTAAATTTAACTAAAATTATATATTGTATATGAGATTAATTGTTCTTCTTCTTATTATTATTTCTTTAATTAATTTTTATTTTTTAGTTTGTTTTACTTTACAATACTGTATTCATTTTGCTACACATTGACATGAATCAGCCACGAGTGTACATGAACTCCCAATCCCTGTTCTTATTATTTTTGATATCTGTTTTTGCTTTACTCTCTAAAGTACAGATGGCTTCATTGGATATAAGTTTTCTACAAAAGAAAAAATAATTTAATTGAAGTTTTTTCCTAGTTTGTAGATTTATATTCTACTATTTTAAAAATATTCATAAGTCATAAGTTTATTTCAGAATGATAACTAACAGCCCTCCATAGACTGGTAAACCTGGTAATGATTGTTATAAATAGAAGCTATCAAAGGTCTAAAATCTTTCTTAATTTTGCCTATAATGTTCATTGATTTATTTTTAAAATATTTAACTGAACTAAACTGGTAATTTCTATTGGTTTTGTAAAATAGAAAAGAATCCTCATTTAACATACCTTGAAGAATAAAAGTCATTTCAACATAAAACTGGCATTATTTACAAAACCTGGAGAATCCCATGGACAGAGAAACCTGGTGACTATAGTCCATGGGGTAGCAAAGAGTCAGACACAACTGAGCAAAAAACACTTACACACAGAGAGCTTTGATTTAGACTGAATGATATGATCATTTTTTTACTTGGGAATATATTCTAAATATGTAAGTAAATTCAAGATTTAAACTATGTAAAAAATTATGAATTTACACAGAATATTTTAAACAAGTGTTTGTTCAGATTAGATCTTAATTCTAATGAAAATATTAAGGAATTTTGACCCACTGGCTTGTTAGCAACATGGAATAACTAATTCCAGAAAAAAAAATTTCTTCAAGAAATCAATTCACAGAGGAGATGAATGAGGACAGTGTAAATCATTGACCCAGCTAACAGGAGCACATCATAAGGTGTCTTTTTTTAAAAAATATAAATAATACACTTAATATTTTAAAAAAGCACTGGCCTTAATATTTTTAGTATTAAGAAGAATTCATGCCTTCAAAATGTGGTGCTGGAGAAGACTTTTAAGAGTCCCTTGGACAACAAGGAGATCAAACCAGTCAATCCCAAAAGAAATCAACCCTGAACGTTCATTAGAAGGACTGATGCTGAAGCTGAAGCTCCAATACTTTGGCCACCTGATACCAAGAGCAGATTCATGGAAAAGATCCTGATGTGGGAAAGACTGAAGGCAAGAGGAGAAGGGGACAACAGAGGATGAGATGGTTGGATGGCATCTCCGACTCAATGGACATGAGTTTGAGCAAACTCCAGGTGATGGTGAAGGACAAGGAAGCCTGGCGTGCTGCAGTCCGTGAGGTCTCAAAGAGTCGGACAAGACTGAGCAACTGAACAACACAAGAACACACTATTAAAATTTTGCCTATTAATTAAATTAAAACCAGAACAATGTACACTAATACATCAATCCTTTTGCTTGACTCAGTTTTCCATATTTTTAATTTATGGCAGGACTTATTTGAATGTAAATAAGCATGATTTATTATATGATAAAGTGTTCTCTAATTACTAGATGGGTAGCTTCCCTGGTGGCTCAGTGGTTAAGAATTTGCCTGTCAATGCAGGAGACTCGAGTTCAAACCCTGGGTTGGGAGGATCCCCTGGAGAAGGAAATGGGAACCCACTCCGGTATTCTATTCTTGCCTGGGAAATCCCATGAACAGAGAGCAGTGGGCTACAGTCCACAGGGTCACAAAAGATTTGGAATTGACTTAGCGACTGAACAACAACAAAATTACTACATGAAAATATTTTATTTACATTTATACACATTAACCTAAATTTAAATTATAGGGGGATATTAAAATATGTGTCTCTTTTAAAAATATTTATGTCTATTCTCAGACATCTCAGAAGAAATAATTGATTTCCATTTGTACACTGCTATTTGCATTTATATCCATAGGAGTGGTGGGGGAGAACTAACTTACCCTCTTACTACTATTTCTCCTAGTTCTCTCAAGCGATCTGTCTAGTGGTCTGTTTCATGTCATTGAACCTGAAGATTGCTTCCTGAAGAATGAGTCTATGATTTCCAGTTCTCTCATTCCTCAATTTTGGCAGTGTTCTCACTTTAAACTAATCCTATCCAACCAGAAAGGTTTAAAAAATCCTCCATTTCATGCATTATACAGAAAGCCTAGAAATTCCCTCCAAGGGCAGATTGCTAACCTCTAGCTTCAAAATTTGCACAATAGTGACCTAAGCAGCGGACCAGGCAAAAATGGTGATCAGCAGGCATACTGAGAGCAGAAAAATAGTTTTAGTGCCACTGTGATTTTTCCATGATCGGAAGCTTTTCTGCACTAAACTCTTTTATTGTGAGTAATAAAGAGAGATGATCCAAAGAATATCTTAATGCACTGACTCTGGGTCATTATAGCCACATTTCCACAGAGACATTGTTTCATTATAAGAAAGCACTCAGCTTCATATACATTGATTATAATTTCAAGTCCTTTGCTAAATCACATAAGTAAGTATGGGAATTTTATCACTTAAACAGTTTTAGCATTTTTTAAATTATTCAATTTAAAAAATTAAAGAGGATATTTCCAATAACCTGCCCTCTACAAAATATGTCTTAGCAATGATGTTAAAAAAATTAGTAGCATCTCCCAGTTATGAAATATTTACTCTTTTTAAGCTTAGAGTCATTATATTATGCCTAAGTAAGATGATTATCCCTATTTTTAAGAGTAAAGAAAAAAAGATAAACTAAAAAATAGTGACACTTAGAAACATTTCAATAAAGTGTTATAGGAAACATGAATCTGATAACCTGAACTTTGAATCTGCCTTCTGCGTCATGACTCTCTAAACACCTCAACCAGCTCTGATACATCCTCCAATTATTGGTCCAAGAATGCTTGGATGCTATGGAACAATGCATCAGAGACAGGGACACGCTTTTACTCAACTCCCTATTCTTCCTTCATCTCAATCTTTTTTCAGCTTGTTGGAACCCTTACCACTCTAAGTCTTTACTAGCAGGGCAGTTCATACTTCCCCAAGGACTCAGCATTTCTCTCAAACAATTCAGTCCATGGGAGAACAGTACCGCTGAGAAAACTGAGGCACTGCGTTGTCATTTGTCCAGGGTCACCTAGCCAGGGAATGCTGGAGCTGAAATTAGAACCTGGGTCGTGTGAACTCAAAACTCATGTTCTTAATCTCTCTGTCCTAGTTTTATCTCACCCGTGCATGTCCATCTCCTTGCTGGGGAGATTTAGTGGACGCTCTCACTAGTCTTTACTAGTGGGGCATTTCACACTTCCCCAGGGACTCAGCATTTCCCACGTGTACCCCCAATGTTCATTGCGGCACTGTTTATAATAGCCAGGACATGGAAGCAACCTAGATGTCCATCAGCAGATGAATGGATAAGAAAGCTGTGGTACATATACACAATGGAGTATTACTCAGCTATTAAAAAGAATACATTTGAATCAGTTCTAATGAGGTGGATGACGCTGCAGCCCATTATAGAGTGAAGTAAGCCAGAAAGAAAAACACCAATACAGTATACTTACACATATATATGGAATTTAGAATGATGGTAATGGTAAATCTGTACGCAAGACAGCAAAAGAGACACAGATGTATAGAACGGCCTTTTGGACTCTGTGGGAGAGGGAGAGGGTGGGATGAGTTGGCAGAGTGGCAGTGTAACATGTATGATATCATAAGTGAAACGAATCGCCAGTCTAGGTTTGATGCAGGATGCAGGATGCTTGGGACTGATGCCCGGGGATAATCCAGAGAGAAGGTGTGGGGCGGGAGAGGGGAGGTGGGGGTTGGGATTGGGAGTTCATGTACACTCGTGGCTGATTCATGTCAATGTATAGCAAAATGAATACAATATTGTAAAGCAAAACAAACATTAAAAAAAAAATAAACTGCTGAAGTGTTCAGTGTCCCCCCCTCCCCCCAAAAAAAAATCAGGCCACAGGAGCAAGTAATAAAAGTAGAATAAAAGTATTTCCTATCTTGACTCCTTTCCTTTCCTACATGTCAATAGGCAATCCTTTCCCATAGTTATAAAAGTGATTACTTCAACTTTGTTCCAAAATGTTTTCTTTCCGTCTAAAAGTGACCACGAATATTTTCCAGCTCTTAAGGGGATGATAAGAGGTGCACACTGTAATCTTCTCTTTGTCTGAGAACGGCGCTCCGGGGGGAGGGTGAGCGTATTTTTCACTGACACTCTTACAAATTATGATGTTTCTTTCTGTGTCAGTACTCAAAAGGAAGCCTGGAAATGATAGTTTTACAGATTTAGAAAATAATGAATCGAGTCTCCCAGAGGAGACTCCCATGGGGGCTGTTTGCTCACTTTAATGATGACATTTGACAGCAGTTTTGGTTTAGCCGAGGTTCCCTTGGCAACTGTTTTATTGGAAAACTGGAAACTTGCAGTGAAAACAAAACAAAGCAAAAACTGGGAAAAAAGAAAGCACTGAAATATGCATTTTTATTTTAATAGCATTGTTGTTTTTTTTTCTCTCTCTTATTTTTTGCTCCTTTTTACTGTGGTGTAATAATTTAGGAAGATTGACTATTAATCTACCATTAATTTCAGCAAAGCATAGCTATATTTTTAAGAAATGAAGATAGGCAGGAGGTGCTTTGGCTTCCATATATTTACCCGGTGTGCATGGTTCTTCTTTAGGATTGCAGCTGTCATGATAAAAATGGTGGGAAGTCACGAGGTTCCCCACTTCCAAGTATGATAGTGCAGATTTATTTTTCATTGACTGGATGTGTGCTGTAAATAATGACTATGAAAGCCATACATGTCAGGGAGGATCCAGTCTTTTCTTTGAAATTTGGATCACTACAAGAAATTACTTCTTGTGTTAAAAAGAAAAAGGTGAAATGATTAATGAAGAGTAGAAGCAAGCATTGCACCATAAAACCTAAGCCGAAGTTTTAATGCGGGTATTAAGTCTCTGGGTAATGAGACTGCAAGCCAGAGTATAATAGAACATTTCTTAATTATAGTCAGTTTAAATTGCTTGCTGGTTTTATCTTCAGTCTGTATGTAAAATATGCTTGCCGATGCCCTAGGAAAATAAACTTCTTACAGCAGGTAGATGACTCTCTAGAGCGAGTGTATATACTCCTGAATCTAACACTTGAATTACATGCCTAAGATTCATTTGTGTTTGTTCAAAACCTGTCTGTGTCAACTGAGTTCGTTATTTCTAATATTAACTGAATTAAATATTTTATAATATTATGACTATACATTCAATAAGAGATCATTATTTTCCATGAAAATTAAGTAGAATCTCTTGGAAAAGAATCAGTTAATGTAAAACTCTCAAAAAGGAAGTTCTCAAAATGTTGAAGGCACAGCCTTGGTAAAATCACTGGTAAGGATGTAAAATGATGTAACAGAAACTACCCAGGAACCAGACCTGGGGTGGGAAAACCTGATCTTTAGTGGATGAGTTGCTATAGGCTCAGTATGGAAAATGTTGAGAGTTAAACATTCCTGGGGACTCAGGTATAGGGAGGGCCCCACGGTGTCTTGAGGTTTAAGGCTAGACCTTGACCAGTTTCCCATGTAAATATCAGAGCAAAATCCCCTTGGGCTTCCTGAAGGAGGAGGAGAAAAGGAACCATTTTGAATACACCAGAGTGCTCTGTTATTATAATGCCTTAATGTGAGCATTATCAAGTTGTCATTTTTTGTATAATTTTTGAAGAATTTTGTATCATTGAGAAACAATTTACAATAAGCTATATATATTTAGAGTGAGTGAAAGTCGCTCAGTCATGTCTGTCTCTTTGCGACCCCACGAACTATACAGTCCATGGAATTCTCCAGGCCACAATACTGGAGTGGGTAGCTGTTCCCTTCTCCAGGGGATCTTCCCAACCTAGGGAAGATCCAGGGTCTCCTGCATTGCAGGTAGATTCTTATTAGCAGCTGAGCTACCAGGGAAGCCCATATATATATATAAGGTGTATGATTTAATACATTTTAACATACATACACACGTGTACACCAATGAAAATGAGCATAACCAAGCAAATGGTAATATTAATCATTCATAAATGTTTTCTCATGCCAGCCCCTCTAGGTAATATCTCTCTCTCCTCTTTCCCCCTCCCATCTCAAAAAATAAATATATAAAATAAAGGATATTTTACATCTTAAAGGTTTGATTTAAATGAAATCCGAGAACTCTTGTTCTTTCTGTCATGTTTCTTTCATGGAGCCTAAAGTTTTAGAAATTTATTTATGTTGTGTGTGGAAGGATTCATTCATTTTCAATTATAAGTAGCTGCTGTTACATAGGTAAAGCATGACTCCTGTGTTCACTGACTTGTTGGTAGGTATTTAGGTTGCTTCCAGGTTTGGTTGTTATAAATAAAGTCACAACGGACATGCAAGCACAGGTTATTGTATGATCTGTGCTTTCATTATTTTCAGGCCCATAGGAAAAAAGTGTTTGGATTATGTGTGTTTACCTTTTTGAGAAATTGCTACACTGTCTTCCAAAGAGGTCCTCCCAATTTACATTTCACTATCTGTGTTTGAATTTCAGTTTTTCCATATCCTTACCAATGTTGACATGGTCTGTCTTTTCAATTTTAGCTATTCTATTGCAGGTTCATTGGCATCTCATTGTTGTTTTAACTTTTATTTCCTTCCTGATTAATGATGTTGACATGTATTTTCGTGTGCTTATTTCCTATCCTTCAGTTCAGTTCAGTTCAGTTCAGTCACTCAGTCGTGTCCGACTCTTTGCGACCCCATGGATCACAGCACGCCAGGCCCTCCTGTCCATAACCAACTCCCAGAGTTTACCCAAACTCATGTCCATTGAGTCAGTGATGCCATCCAGCCATCTCATCCTCTGTTGTCCCCTTCTCCTCCTGCCCCCAATCCCTCCCAGCATCAGGGTCTTTTCCAATGAGTCAACTCTTTGTATGATGTGGCCAAAATATTGGAGTTTCAGCTTCAGCAACAGTCCTTCCAATGAACACTCAGGACTGATATCCTTTAAGATGGACTGGTTGGATTATGTATCTGATAAAAGGGCTATTCAATTACTTAACTATTTTTTGATTGGGTTGTTTGCTGTCTTATTAAACTTCACACATTATGGATACAAATCTTTTATCATATATATCATTTCCAAATATTTCTTCCAGACTCTGACAGGTCTTCTCATTCTCTTCGTAGTATCTTTTGAAGAGCACAGATTTTTAGTTTTGATGATGTCCAATTTACAATATCTTTTCTATTTGATATTTCACCTTAAATGTATTTCCTAGCCCAATGTCCTATGTCTTCTTTTAAAATGCTTGTTATCTTAAATTCTACATTTAGGATTATGATCCTTTTTAATTTCTGCATGAATGATATAAAGGTTAATGTTCATATTCATACATAAAGAAGTCCAGTTTTTTATCAACGTGTGGCTTGAAGAGACAAACTCTGTCTTGAAAGAGGCATATGGATGGGCATGTGGTCGGGAGGGCAAAACATAAGCGTGTTCATATCACATCACATGACAGAGCCCGCTGGAGCATAACCACGAAAGAGGCTGACAGAACTAAAGCCCCAGTGATGCTCATCAGTCTGCATCATCCACTCTGGGATTTTCAAAAGGGCCTCCTGGGTGTAGAAATCACACGGCCAGCAACAGGACCAACAAGCCTGGCCCCCACTCACATAGGCTGACTTAGCCACTGTTGCTGAGGAACGTCCATGCTTCCAGCCATTTAACCCAATGCTAAGCCCTTATGTGACACTATCCCACCAGGAAACCAAACCACTCTCTGGTGGCAAGTTGATAATGTCAAGCCCCTTTCATCCTGCAAAGGGACAGTGATTCACTCTGACTTGGATATGACACCAGATCAATACAGGAACTTGTATTTCCTTCCTCTAGAGTCTCAGCCAACTAGGCTGAGGATGTACAGAATGTTTGGTCCACTGAATGTCAGGTCCTGTACGTCACTGCCTTTGGACCAAGGGATTCCCCATTACAGCACAATAGGGATATTGGTTCTCTAGATAGCATACCACTTAGTGATGATGGCCTGTTGCAGGCAAAGCATTAGCCTTTGAATGCTGAAGCTGAGACATCAGGTGGAAGATCAGTTTGGTTCAGTTCAGTCGCTCAGTCGTGTGCAACTCTTTGTGACCCTATGGACTGCAGCATGCCAGCCTTCCCTGTCCATTACCAACTCCCAGAGTTTACTCAAACTCATGTCCATTGAGTTGGTGATGCCATCCAACCATCTCAACCTCTGCCATCCCCTTCTCCTCCTGCCTTCAATCTTTCCAGAATCACGGGCTTTTCAAATGAGTCAGTTTTTTGCATCAGGTGGCCAAAGTATTGGAGTTTCAGCTTCAGCATCAGTCCTTCCAATGAATATTCAGGACTGATTTTCATTATGACAGACTTGTTGGATCTCCTTGCAGTCCACGGGACTCTCAAGAGTCTTCTCCAACACTACATTTCAAAAGTATCGTTTCTTCGGTGGTCAGCTTTCTTTATAGTCCAACTCTGACATCCATACATGACTACTGGAAAAACCATAGCTTTGACAGATGGAACTTTGTCAGTAAGGTAATGTCTCTGCTTTTTAATATGCTGTATAGGTAGGTTATAACTTTTCTTCCAGGGAGCAAGCATCTTTTAAGTTCATGCCTGCAGTCAACATCTGCAGTGATTTTGGAGCCACCTCCCAAAAGTCTGAGACTGTTTCCACTATTTGCCCATCTATTTGCCATGAAGTGATGGGACCAGATGCCATGATCTTAGTTTTCTGAATGTTGAGTTTTAAGTCAACTTTTTCACTCTCCTCTTTCACTTTCATCAAGAGGCTCTTTAGTTCCTCTTCACTTTCTTCCATAAAGGTGTAGTCATCTGCATATCTGAGGTTATTGATATTTCTTCCAGGAACCTTGATTTGAGCTTGTACTTCATCCAGCCTGGTGTTTCGCATGATGTACTCTGCATATAAGTTAAATAAGCAGGGTGACAATATACAGCCTTGATGTATTCCTTTCCCAATTTGGAACCAGACTATTGTTCCATGTCAGGTTCTAACTGTTGCTTCTTTACCTGCAAACAGATTTCTCAGGAGGCAGGTCAGGTGGTTTGGTATTGCTATCACTTGAAGAATTTTCCACAGTTTTTTAAATCCACATTGTCAAAGGCTTTGGCATAGTTAATAAAGCAGATTTAGATGTTTTTCTGGAACTCTCTTCCTTTTTCAATGATCCAGTGGATGTTGGCAACTTGATCCCTGATTCCTCTCCCTTTTCTAAATCCAGCTTGAACATCTGGAAGTTCACGGTTATGTACTATTGAAGCTTGGCTTGGAGAATTTTGAGCATTACTTTACTAGTGTGTGAGATAAGTGCAATTGTACAGTAGCTTGAACATCCTTTAGCATTGCCTTTCTTTGGGATTGGAATGAAAACTCACATTTTCCAGTCCTGTGGCCACTGCTGAGTTTTCCAAATTTGCTGGCATATTGAGTACAGCACTTTCACAGCATCATCTCTTAGGATTTGAAATAGCTCAACTGGAATTTCATCAGTTCCACTAGCTTTCTTTGTATCGATGCTTTCTAAGGCCTACTTGACTTCACAGTCCAGGATGTATGACTTCACAGTGAGTGATGTTATCACTCACTCCAGGATGTGAGTGATAACATTGTTAGGTTTATCTGGGTCATGTATATCTTTTTTGTATAGTTCTTCTGTTTATTTTTTCCACGTCTTCTTAATATCTTCTACTTCTGTTAGGTCCATACCATTTCTGTCCTTTATTGTGCTCATCTTTGCATGAAATATTCCCTTGGTATTTCTAATTTTCTTGAAGAAGTCTTTCCCATTCTATTGTTTTCCTCTATTTCTTTGCATTTATTGCTGAGGAAGGCTTTCTTATCTCTCCTTGCTATTCTTTGGAACTGTACATTCAAATGGGTATATGCTTCCTTTTCTCCTTTGCCTTTCACTTCTCTTCTATTCATGGCTTTTTGTAAGGTCTCCTGAGACAACTATTTTACCTTTTTGCATTTATTTTCCTTGAGGATGGTCTTGATACCTGCTTCTTGTACAATGTCACAAACCTCTGTCCATAGTCCTTCAGGCACTCTGTCTATCAGATCTAGGCCCTTAAATCTATTTCTCACTTTCACTGTATCATTGTAAGGGATTTGATTTAGGTCATACCTGAATGGTCTAGTGGTTTTCCCTACTTTCTTCAATTCAAGTCTGAATTTGGCAATAAGGAGTTCATGATCTGAGCCACAGTCAGCTCCTGGCCTTGTTTTTGCTGACTATATAGAGTTTCTCCATCTTTGGCTGCAAAGATATAATCAATCTGATTACAGTATTGACCATCTGGTGATGTCCATGTGTAGAGTCTTCTATTGTGTTTCTTGTTGGAGGGATGGTCACAGGACCTTAAGACTATGTAAAGCCTTTTGTCTAATCTTGATGGAAGTGTTTACTTTAGTCTGTTTCTTAGACCCAGTCACCTGTGGATAGAATAAAAGTATGATGTTGCCCCAAATTCCATGCCCCTTAATTAAATGGGGAATACTGACAGAGAGCAGAGAGTAACTCCAAATCTTTTGTCTATTAACTACAGGACTAAATTTCCAGTCAATCGTTTTACATTAGGAACAAACAGATTTCAGCAGGTCTACTGTACTATTGTTGATCATGATTTTATTTTCTACCACTGCTTGAAGAAATGTGATAAAAGTAACTTAGCAAGAATTGTTTCTCCTATTGATTTTTAAATGCCCTTCGATTTTGGACAGATTCTGACTATGGGCCAAGTTATGTCAAAATTACTTAGACTTTTCACTTAATAATGCTCTTGGAAATTAAGCTTTTACTACCATCAAGGATCAATGAAACGAGGTCTGCTCTTGTGCGGATAGAGAGATCAATAGATAAAATACATTTGAAAGCATCGTACATACCATTCCAAATATTATGTTAAATATTTTAAAACACTTTAGAAGAGTTGGACACAGTCCCATCAAGAAAAGATAAAAGAAAGATACATTTTTCTCCTTCAATCTAATGCCATCCTTTTATTAATGTAAAGCCAGCAGTGCAGCAAGGAAAAAGGTTGTCTTCAGTATTTTAGGCGTGAAAGAAATCGCCAAAGATATGACTCTCAAGTATGACATCCATAATTCAGAATTCAGTTGATGGATGGGATTAGTTGTACTCAGTTAATTAGTGTCATCACTTATATTGTGCTGTCTTTTCCAGCTACTTGCCTCCGTCGGCAAGCCAGAAACAGAGTGGTTGGGATGATCTGTGGAAGCACTGCTGGGCTGGCCTGGACCACGTGACGGGATGCTGCTGACACCTGCTTGATCTGTTTCCAGGCTTAAATTTTCTCTCCCCTGCTGAACGGGTGCAACACAGGGGACTCAGTCAAGCGTTTGTGTAAGAGCTACTGCAGCACATACAACTCCCGAGCAGACTTCTTGCCCTGCTGTCCCTGAAACCCCATGGCCACACCTCTACACACGGGCAGTCTTTCCATTTTGGAAAGAAAAATAATCCTCCGGCTCGAGATAGATGTCAATCTTACCACTTGCTTATTTGCTCTTCCAAGGATAAAAGCTGTCACTAATTATTAATAGCAACACAGAATACCGGGGAGTTGTTTTATCAAAAGTACTCAATTGCTAACTCTAAGGATATTATTTTATAATAAAGCATGCAAACTAGAATAATGACTTTATTTTTGGATTCCACAATCCTAGAAGTCCTAAGTTATGGAGAATTTCATGATAAAGAAAAAAATATTCTTCATATAAACTGTGCTTTCTATTGTAGGACCTCCTTCTAGAAGTAACTGAGGATTCCATTAAAAGAGACAGTTGATCAGAAAGTGAAAGCAAATGTATTAGTCTCTCAGTCGGGTCCAGCTCTTTGTAATCCCCATGGACTGTAGCCCACCAAGCTCCTCTGTCCATGGAATTCTCCATGCAAAAATTCTGGGATGGGTAGTCATTCTCTTCTTCCAGACCTGGGGATAGAACACAGCTCCCCTGCATTGCAGACAGATCAGAAGGAAATCATATATTCTCTTCCAGAGTAAAGTGCTGGTCCTCTGCTTCACAATTGCCTCATATTTCATCAACCTGGTTCTTTTGGCAATAATGGAGAATTATTGCCAATTACTTAATTTCTCTGCACCCACAAATGATGAATAACATAAACTTGGTTCAACAAAACATTTAATTTTTTAACCAAAGACCTTAAATAACCTGGGTTGCAGTATTTTTTTATGAATTTGCCATTACACTTTATTTTAATTTAGTATTTAAATTTAAAATAATTACTCAGAAAATAATATATTATTAAAACAGCACAACTGAGCTTCCCGCACACGCAAAAACATACAATACCCTTTGGCTCCAAGTGGCAGTAGCTTTACATGCTGTCTCCTGCTGATATAGAAAAAAGATGAAATAATGGCTTTAATTTGCATCTTTTGCTGCTGGCATCTTGAGCTCCAAACATGATATTAGTTAGTCATTGCTTTCAGTGTTTCATAATGAATTATTACATGCACATTGGATCAAATGTTATCATTTCTCCAGGAGAAGAATGTAAAAGTTAGGAATGTGCCTGTCATTAAAAGACCTGAAGGACTCTTATGCAAATTATGTGATCCACAGTATTAAATGGATGCATATACAGCATTAACGCTTTTCCTTGTTCTTCTCAAGTGATTATTAATATAAAAAGAAAGCATCAAAATTAGCATTGTACTGCCACACCATCTTAGGCAAGCTTTGCCATTGGTAAAATCATGCATTACTAATCCTATTTTAAAATAGTTACATTATTTTTTAAACTAATTTAAAACCAAAGAGTTATGACTAAAATTAGATTTTTACATTCAAAAATACATTTGACTCCTTATCTCTTTCTACTATTAACTGGTTCTGGAGAGCCTTCTAGCCTTTTCAGATTGGTTTCTTTGCCTGTGAAACAATGAGAATAATAACTGATTTTCCTTCATTAAATGTGTGTTTAACATTTCCCATGGACAACTTGATAGTCACCAATACGGTGGAACAATAAGACATATTTCCTTTATAGCCACGCAGCTTAAAATCTGGGAATACTGGTCAGTAATACAGTATACAAGGATTATAAACATGCATAAAATGTGAGTTAATATTATATATAACTATGTTGAGCCATCAGTAAATAGATACCTGTAGAGTAGTTGCTATTTGTTAATGAAACATCAATAAGCTGCTTCTGTGAAAAAAAAAAAAAAGGCTACGGGATATTTTTCCAGCAAAAGTTGATATATTCAGGATCAGCAGAGAATGGCTATTCTGGGGTCTGCAACCATGGAGAGCCACATGCAAGTCCTCTCATGGGCAGGGAAGAAGACACTTTACATAAAGCACAAGGACTTTGGGAGTGTCCCATCAAACAGAGTCCAGGATTCTTCATCAGCTGAGTCCTTGCCAGGAAAGACGAGTCTTTCTACTTCCTATTGGGTTCACTTATCCTTATAGGATGGGAGAGCTCCGCTTTCTGGCAGAAAGCTCTATTTAATTGAGGTTTCTACTTATTCACTTTTCTCAAAGCAAAACGAAGATTATCCCTCTTGTGGCTGTTAACATTCTAGCCGAGAAAGGTCAAAAATTATCAATAGCCACTGTAATAAATAAAGTATGGGCTTTCCCACTGGCTCAGTGGGAAAGAATCTGCCTGCAATGCAGGGAATATGAGTTCGATCCCTGGGTCAAGAAGATCCCCTGGAGAAGGAAAGTTAGAAGATCCACATTGTGGCTGAGTCATCACGGTCTCCCCAGGTGGTGCTAGTGGCCCAAAGAATCCAGTTGCCAAGGCAGAAAATACGAGACACAGGGTCAATCCCTGGATCAGGAAGATCCCATGGAGTAGGAAATGGCAACCATCTCCTGTATTCTTGCTTGGAGAATCCCATGGAGAGAGGAACCTGGCGGGCTACAGTCCATGGGGTCGCAAAAGAGTTGGACACAACTGAGCAGCTGAGCACACACACACACACACACGCAGACACACACATACATCCATTTTATGATCTCTGAAGAGAACACCAAAGTGATTGGCTTCTTAAATATGTGTCAAATACACAGTCACAAGAAAAAAGATCTTCATTGAAGTAGTATATAATGTAAACTTATTTTGGGAAAGATGAGAAAATCATAAAAATGGAAACGTGTTTTCAATTAATGGGAAATAATCCTAAATGTATCCTTTATATATAACTCAATAAATAGAAGTTTACTCCAGTATTCTTGCTTGGCACATCCCATGGACAGAGGAGTCTGGCAGGCTCACAAAAGAAGCAGACACTACCTACCGACTAAAGAAACAACACACTGTTCCTCAGACATTGATTTAGGTAAGTCTCAGGGCAGTTTTCATTAGCTTTCCTTTAGATAATATAAAATAAAACACATTAAACAGACCAATATACATTTATATAAATTCACTTAATTCAAAACTCATTTTCTAAACATTTTGAAATTCAGGTCAATTCAAATAGCACTCAGTGCCCTGAAACGAGCCACATGAGCGGAACAGTACTTGACCTCAAGGCCAACTTGAGAGACTCTGTACAGAGTTCTAATTTATTCCAAAGCTTGTAGCCTCATAGATTCAATTTTTTCCATGCTTTTCAAAGAAGTCCTACATTCCATATCATTTTTTTTGTTTGTTTGTTTGTTTTTGGTTCTTGAAGCTTTATTTATTTTTTTAAATTTAAATTTCTTTATTTTAATTGGAGGCTAATTACTTTACAATATTGTATTGGTTTTGCCATACATCAACATGAATCCACCACAGTGTACACTGTGAACCCCATCCTGAACCCCCCTCCCACTTCCCTCCCGGTACCATCCTTCTGGGTCATCCCAGTGCACCAGCCCCAAGCATCCTGTATCCTGCATCGAACCTGGACTGGCGATTCATTTCATATATGATATTATACATGCTTCAATGCCATCCCATATCATCCCACCCTCTTCCTCTCCCACAGAGTCCAAAAGACTGATCTATACATCTGTGTCTCTTTTGCTGTCTCACATACAGGGTTATTGTTACCATCTTTCTAAATTCCATATATATGTGTTAGTATACTGTATTGGTGTTTTTCTTTCTGGCTTACTTCACTCTGTATAATAGGCCCCAGTTTCATCCACCTCATTAGAACTGATTCAAATGTATTCTTTTTAATGGCTGCATAATACTCCATTGTGTATATATACCACAGCTTTCTTATCCATTCATCTGCTGATGGACATCTAGGTTGCTTCCAGGTCCTGGCTATTATAAACAGTGCTGCAATGAACATTGGGATACACGTGTCTCTTTCAATTCTGGTTTCCTCAGTGTGTATGCCCAGCAGTGGGATTGCTGGGTCATATGACAGTTCTATTCCAGTTTTTTAAGGAGTCTCCACACTGTTTTCCATAGTGGCTGTACTAATTTGCATTCCCACCAACAGTGTAAGAGGGTTCCCTTTTCTCCACACCCTCTCCAGCATTTATTGCTTGTAGACTTCTGGAGAGCAGCGATTCTGATTGGTGTGAAATGGTACCCCATTGTGGTTTTGATTTGCATTTTTCTGATAATGAGTGATGTTGAGCATCTTTTCATGTGTTTGTTAGCCATCTGTATGTATTCTTTGGAGAAATGTCTATTTAGTTCTTTGGCCCATTTTTTGATTGGGTCATTATTTTTCTGGAATTGAGCTACCAGAGTTGCTTGTATATTTTTGAGATTACTTGTTTGTCAGCTTTGAACAAAGGAAATGAAGTTTTCATTTCAAGAAGGACAATTTTTTTTTTAAAGAGGGGGAAGATATTACATTTAGGATGTATTTCTGAGCACAATGTGCAAACTTGTTTGTTTGTTTGTTTAGCTTGATGCACATTTCATCTGTTAAAAAAATTAATAAACAAAAAAGTGAAAAGTGTTAGTAGTTCATTTGTGTCTGACTCTTTGCCATTCCATGGACTGTAGCCCACCAGGCTCCTTTGTCCATGGAATTCTCCAGGCAAGAACACTGGAGTGAGTTGCCATTGCCTTCTCCAGGGGATCTTCCTGACCCAAGGATGGAACCTGAGTCTCTTTCATTTCAGGTGGATCCTTTACCTTCTGAGCCACCAGAAAGTGAAAGTGAAAGTTGCTCAGTCATGTCCAACTCTTTTTGACCCCATAGACGATACAGTCCCTGGAATTTTCCAAGCTACAATACTGGAGTGGGTAGCCATTCCCTTCTCCAGGGGATCTTCTCAACACAGGGATCGAACCCAGGTCTCCCCCATTACAGGTGGATTCTTTACCAGCTGAGCCATCAGGGAAGCAAAATATTAGTGTTAGTTGCTCATTCATGTCCAATTCTTTGATGGCTCAGCTGGTAAAGAATCTACCTGAAATGCAGGAGACCCACGTTTATCCCCTGGAGAAGGGAATGGCTCCCCATTCCAGTATTCTTGCCTGGAGAATTCATGGACAGAGGAGCCTAGTGGGATAGTCAGACATGACTGGGTGACTAAACAATAATGAACCACCAGAGAAGTCATTAATTAAATTGTAGAAACCTTAAAAAACAGACTCTTAAGAGTCCCTTGAACAGCAAGGAGATCAAACCAGTCAATCCTAAAGGAAATCAACCCTGAATATTCATTGGAAGGACTGATGCTGAAGCTGACTCCAATACTTTAGCCACCTGATGTGAAGAGCTGACTCATTGGAAAAGACCCTGGTGCTGAAAAAGATTGAGAGCAGGCGGAGAGGTAGCTGACAGAGAATGAGGTGATTGGATGGCATCACCAACTCAATGGACATGAGTTTGGGCAAACTCCAGGAGATAGTGGAGGACAGGGAAGCCTGGCGTCCTGTAGTCCATGAAGTGGGAAAGAATCAGACAAGACTGAGCAACTGAACAACAACAATAAATAGAAACGTGAATTAAATAGAGTGGGGGAGACCTTCCAGAAGGGGATACTTTCATACCCTGTGAGGACAGCAGAGCCCAGCAGTTGGAAGAAAAACTCCTTCCCTGGTGAGGACTCAGCCAGTGAGGAACCAAAGACTCTCGTCACGGTATCCCTCCCAAATCCCTTCATGAAAGTGTCCTTCCCTTGCCATGAGGGGACTTATATGTAAGTTTCCATGGTTGCAGACCCCAGAATTGCAATTTTCTGCTGATTCTGAAAACACCCATTTTTACTGGAGATATACCTGACAGTCTGTTTGCTTTAGATCAACAGTCTTGGAAGGAGTGAAATATCGGGATCAAGAGAAGAGGCTGTACTGAGGTCTTGCTGGTCCCTATTATTCTTGTAATGATTTTTCATTAGAGAAGTGAATCATTGCAGCCTTTTTTGTAGCCTTAAAGGCATGAGTAAAGGCCACTATAGGATTTGACAAGGACTCTCAACACTTAATAAAAGAATTAGCTGGCAGTTACTTGCGATTTGTTAGTTCACCACTGGTTAAAGGCACATGACAATAAAAATGATGAAAATACATAGCAAGTCACTTTCAGATATGAGATGTACAATTCTTACAGGAGGAAAATGGATTTCAGAGCTTATAAAATGACTCTTCTGAAATGGAAGCACCCTTCTTTCATCTACTGTGTTTATGGTAAATGGCTCATTCATTTTTTTCCCCTTTTTTCTCTTGACTAATGTGAAATAATGTTACTTTCCCCTGTTTTTCATATGGTGTCCCTTTTATTCTTTCCTCTGTTCAAACACTGTTAACAATTTCCCCTCCTCTTCTGCTCTGGGCAGGAGAAAAAAAAGATGAGAAACTGAGTGACTGACAGAGGGACAGAGTTGATTAATAAAACAAGTACATAAATTAAATGCAATATTTCATATTCCTATCATTCTTGACTATTTCAGCTTTGTTGTCAACCTATGGACATGACTATAAGCTTCTTTGCAAAAACTCAGGAAGATCAGGATCAGAGTAGGTTTTGGTGTCCATGATGTGTATAGGTGAGGGGTGTGTATTTGGACACTTGTGTATCTGAGGTAGGCCAGCTTTAACCAGAAACTCTGAGTGCATTTTCCTGACAACTTTGTTTGCAGACTTACCAATAACTTCAAGCTATGTCATTAAGCTGTCTTTATCAAGGGTGCAGTGTTTCCAGAGAATGATCTGAAAGCCAAAATGTCAAGAGACATTTCACACTCAGGGATTCTACAGTATTTCAGCTCCTTATTCGAAGTCCACTTTATTTTTGAGAGCTGCAAGTTCAGCATCTTTAACCAGGCCCAATTAAGAGAAAGCCTAAGGAAACCCTAAGGAAAACAGAGAACAATGATGTAAGTAGAAGAAAGTTGTTCCCTTGGCAAGTTTCAAAACTGATCATAATTTAAGTTTGGAAAGAATTTTTACAAGTGACAATTTTTGTTGTAGTTTCTCAGATTTTTATAGATAGCTTGCAGTTACAGTTTTCACATAATAGACTGCAAAAAAATATTACTTGATATTTACAGTCATCCATTTTCAAAATAGGTTTATTGAGATATGGTGAATATGCCTTAATATTCATTATTTTAAGTGTAAAATTTAGTGCTTTTAGTACATTCACAAAATGGGCTAGCCACTGTCACTATCTTATTCCAGAAGCTATCAAACTCCAAACAACGCCACACACATCAGCTGTCAGTCTTCTGTGCCCCAGATTTCAGCAGCCTTCATGTCATTTTTGTGTCTATGGAGTTTTGCTCCCAGAGGTTCATATGAATCCTGCTTCTGCAGGTTGTCTTTTCACTGTGTGATGTCTGAGGAAAGAAACTTTATATCAAATGTCTTGGTAGTTCCCTAGATCAACTGGCATCTACTAGGTGCTCAATAAATGTGAAATGGACAATATAACTGCAAATCATACATAGAAATACAACAAAATGACAACTACAACTGTAAAAAAATCACATTTGCTTTGTTTAAATGTGCATATAGCTAGACTACATATTTCCATGAATATCTTTCCAATATGACTGGACTATTTTTCATTTGCAGAAATTTTAATTTGCCATAACCAAAAAAGCCACATCCTGTTTCTTCTTCATTTGGCGTAAGTCTGTTCCATCCCCTATCGTTGTGAACAGAAGACCTGCCTAGTCTTTAAATAGGTAGGTCATTTGGGGGGTAATTTCATAGAAGTATATGTGTGTCTTTCTGTGTGTGTCTGATTTTAAATACTTGCATAACTATAATTTGACAAAGGCTTCAAAGAAGCACCTGCCTGACACAGTTCAGCATATTCCTAATGATCCGCTTCTCGAGGAAGGCATCATGATTCACCACTACTGTCAGCTGGAAAGAGAGTCTTCCATGGCCACCAACACAATGCAACTCGATAGCACGCCCAGAAATGCCATCACGGGCAAATGTCTGTCTTTCAGCACTAAAACATTATTGTGTAAGTTCCCCACAGTGCCCTTCTTGCAATTGTCTGAGAAAGTGTAGTGGGAATTACTGAAGAGAAGAACAAACGTTCTCTTATCCTTGCGGCTGGAGAGAAGAAAGAACTGAATTGCTGGAAGATGGGTCTAGGAGAGCAAATGGGAAATCGCCTTCATTTATAACTTGCATTTTTCCAGATGCCCTCAGCTGGATTTACTTTGCATGTTTGCCTTTCCAGGTTTTCAAAGCATCTCATTTCTCTGTTATCAACACACATGGAGTTCTTGTGAAAGCAGGAATTGTTATTTTTTTTAAAGACCAGATACATGTCTTTTGTCAGCTTTGTATGTGGAAATCTTATGTAAAGTGAGATCTCGGGTGGTGATGTTGACTGTCAATGAAAGCCCTCCTTTGCTGCTGAAGTTTCAGGCTTAGTAAAGTGGAGTTTCAAGTATTTATTGTTACATGTGGCTGCTGTTATATAAAGACAAATGTGAGAGAAGGGAGAAATGCATGTAGCTGCCCTGGGCCATTGCTAATGCCTGTCATTTGCATTTCTGTGTGTGTGTGTGCACTCAGTCGTGTCCAATTCTTGGCGACCCCATGGACTGTAGCCCGCCAGGCTCCTCTGTCCATGGGATTCTCCAGGCAAGAATACTGGAGTGGGTTGCCATGCCCTCCTCCAGGGGATCTTCCCCACCCAGGGATCAAACTTGCTTCTCTGGCATGACAGGCAGATTCGTTACCACTGGGTCAGCTGGGAAGTGCTTGGCATTGGCATTGGTCAAATTGTGCACCACGCATGGTGCTTTCTGTTCAGTGAAGAGATGTGTACATTGTTGGATGGAGGAGACAAGAATGTCAGGAGTGAATGTGCTCATTGAATCAAATGCCTTCAATGTTCACATGACCTTCATCCCTGCTTTTTTGCGTCTCCCCATAAATGGCACCTGAGGGGGGAAGAAAAAATAAAACATAGTTTCATGAACTAAAAATCTAGTCTGAGTCCACTTTAAAGTTTAAATATTATTTTTGATCCAAGTATCTCCTCTTTCTCACCTCAGAAAAATTAGTAAAAGCAGAAAATAAGTGGATGGAATAGGAAAATGTTGTTGTTAGTTGACTCTTTTGTGACCCCCATGGACTGTAGCCTGCCAGACTCCTCTGTCCATGGAATTCTCCAGGCAAGAATACTGGAGTGGATTGCCAATTTCTTCTCCAGGGAAACTTCCCAACTCAGGGATTGAACCTGTATCTCTTGCATTGACAGGCAAATTCTTTACCACTGAGCCTTCTGGGGAGCCCTGAATACGAAAGTAGTCACATAATAAGAATGTACTTCATTTCTAAATATGGGGATGATTTGGCTAAGGGGAAATGGTCAATTTTAGATTCTTACAGTGAAGGATCATTTCAGTGGTCTTCCAGTCCAAATTCCTTAATGTATAGATAGAGGAAATAATACCCAGAGGGATGAAGTATGTTTCACTCAGATCCTACACGGAGTTAGAGGCAAAGCTTTGGTGGTGGTTTAGTCGCTAAGTCATGTCCGACTCTTGCAACCCCATGGACTGTAGCCTCCCAAGACTCCTCTGTCCATGGGATTCTCCAGGCAAGAATACTGCAGTGGGTTGCCATTTCCTTCTCCAAAAGGCAATAATAAAGGCATTTGAGTGGAACCCTGGGTCTTCATAGTCCTCAGGACTATGCTTCAGATTCATGCTTTTTCCAGTGTTTTTATCCATTTTGTCTCTATTTCTCTATATGTTTCCCAGTTCTCAAATTCATAAGGAATAATACTAGATGGGCAATCACAATGGCCCTGTTTACCAAGTGTTGTATGTATGGTTAGTGATCAAAAAAAGTTTACATTTGTCCTTTCCTTATTAGTTTCCTTATTAGAATCTGCCTGTAGTGCAGGAGACCCTGGTTTGATTACTGGATGGGGAAGATCCATTGGAGAAGGGAGAGGCTACCCACCCCAGTACTCTTGGGCTTCCCTGGTGGCTCAGATAGTAAAGAATCCATCTGCAATGCAGGAGACCTGGGTTCAATCCCTGGATCCAGAAGATCACCTGGAGAAGAGAATAGCTACCCACTCCAGTATTCTGGCCTGAAGAATTCCACAGACAGAAGACCTGACAGGCTACAGTCCATGGGGTTGAAAAGGGTCGGACATGACTGAACGACTTTCACTTTCACTTTATTAGTTTCTTAGTTATGATTGAGGGCAACCTGTTAATAGAGCACCATTTATGCAAAAGCATAGCTGTACAATATGTGATCTCTTCTGGAAGATGAAGGATGGCCAATGTTCCTTTGATGCCATCTCCCCAAGGACAGAGAGGTGACCCTATGGCTTTCTTCCTTCAATCTGGTTGGCCTGTGTTGGTTTGGTCAATCTAGTGAATCTCTTCCACTTTCTGGACTATTGTGTGAATATACTAGGAGCTGCCTTTCCCTCTCCTTGAAAACTCTCACCCTGGGAACCCTGATCCATTGTGCAAGAAGTTCAGCAACTTCAGTGAAAGGATGGGAGTGGAGGAGAGCAGTCCAGCTGAGCTCAGGCACCTGCCACTTCCAACCAGGCATGAGACGTGGCTGAAGCCATCGTGGCGTCTGCTCTCCGTCCACCACTTGAGCTCCATTGGTGTCCTATGATGGCAACGATGGCACTGGATAATTGCTCACTCTGTCCCTGGCCTAATTCCCGGCCTCTGCCTTTGTCATGTATTTGCTTCCTAGTGGCACTAGTGGTAAAGAACCCGCCCAGTATTGCAGGAGACATAAGGGACACAGGTTTGATCCCTGGGTTGGGACAATCCCCTGGAAGAGGAAATGGCAACCTGCTCCAGTATTCTAGCCTGGAGAATCCCATGGACAGAGGAGCCTGGCAGGCTACAGTCCATGGGGTTGCAAAGAGTCAGATATGACTGAAGCGACTTAGCACTCATATTTGTCATGTAGGGAAAAATAACTTTATTTTAAGCAACAAATGTCCGAGGTGGTTGCGATGCAGCATGGGCACTAGAATAGCATATCCTGAATCACAAGGCTCTGGATTCTGGGTTGGGGAACAGACAGAAGCTCAAGGGCTCTGAGGAGTTTGTCTGTAAAGCACTGTTATTTCTTCTACCTGGAATATTCCTCCAGATTTCTGATGACTAATGCCTGCAGATGTTTACCTCAGTGATGTCCTCCTCTGTGTGATCTATTTCATTTATCACAATGCCCTCTAGGTTTATTCTTGCTGTCACAGACGTCAGGATTTTTTTCTAATGCCTGTATAACACGCTCCACTGTATGCGTACCACGATTTCCTTATGTGTCCCTCCAGCAGTGGGCACTTAGGCCGCTTCTATATCTTGGCTATTTTGACTCATGCTGCAGTGAACATGGGAGTACAAATATCTCTTTTAGATACTGACTTTGTTATTTTTGGACTTTGTACCCCAAAGTAGGCATGCTGGTAAGGTGATTCTGCTTTTGATTTGTTGCGGAAATTCCATACTGTTTTCCACAGTGGCTGAATCAACTAGCGCTCCCACCAACAGTGCACGGGGGTCCCCTCTCTGCACATCCTCACCAACACTGGTTATCTGTAGTCTTTTTGAGAACAGTCATCCTCACAGGTGTGAGGTGATGTCACCTTGCGGTTTGATTTGCATGTCTCTGTTTATTGTTTACTTTATATCTAGGCTCCAACGGCTTTATCCCAGAACTCATGTGGCTCAAAATACTCCACATTCTTCTGTCTTTGATTTCCTGAGCAGCCAGTGTTCCTGTGACTGTCTCCACATGTGGCTGCTTTAATTGATTCTCAAAATATATCTGAGCTTCATGTAAGTGATTATTTTATCATGAGTGGGGAAAATAGAACCAAAACACCTGAGATAACATAATCTTTAACTAGAAAGTGTTAATGTCTAAGGATGAAGCTACACTTATTCATTCATAACTGAGTGTCTTGCTCTTTTTTACTCACTAAGTCATGTCTGGCTCTTTTGTGACCCCCATGGACTGTAGACAGACCTCCAGGCTCTTCTGTCCATGAAATTTCCCAGGCAAAAATACTGGAGTGGGTTGCCATTTTCTTCTCCAGAGGATCTTCCCAACCCAAGGAATGAATCCCAGTATGCTGTTTTCCAGTGCATTCTTTGCTGCTAAACCAGGGAAAAATTAGAGTCCTAAGCTTTTACCAGAAGAGATGGTTTGCTTTAATTATTCCCATTTATTATGAATATATTTTTAAACATATTATTTTAGTTGATATTAAGTTAAAAATGAGAAATTAACTTGCTATTATAACAAGGTCAAGCAGTTTATTTTATCTAAAATTTATTTCCCTTCATTCTATATAGACACTGAGACCTTCCATCACAGATATATATTCCATCCTATATATGCTTGATAAGAAGTTCTGCTAGGGTTGGGAAGATACCCTGGAGAAGGAAATAGCAACCCACTCCAGTATTCTTGCTTGGGAAACCCAATGGACACAGGAGCCTGGTGGGCTGCAGTCCATGGGGTCGCAAAGAGTCAGATGCAACTGAGTGACTGGCATAGCGGCTCTTTCTCTATGTCTTATCGAAACCTTCAAATTGATTTAGAAGAGATCTACTTTAAATCCAGTCCAGTATCTATAGTACAATATCTGGGGTTTTTTGTTTGTTTGCTTTTTTTTTTTCCATTCCTATCCGTCTGAGTGTGTGCTCATCAATCATACTGCGAAGCTGACTTCCATTCTCCACACTTTGCCACTAACTGAGTTACAGAGCTGAAAAACTTACTCAAAGTTTAAAATGTGATAAACATAATCAAATTGCTCTAGTCAAATTCTAACAGTGCTGAATAGATGACACTAATTACCTTTTCTTATTATGCTACAAATGTGGTTTACTCCATCTTTATTCATGAAGAAATATCTTGCCTGCCACTAAGGGGATTGTAGCAGGATGCAATATTGGCTTATTTGTTTCCTTAGTTTTACTTCTTTCTTTTATCAGCATCCAAGAGATGTAATTTTAAGCTGTAATATATTTATATGCAGTTTTTTTTTTTTTTACCCTCTTTGGAAGATAATTGTTACTCACTGCAAAGATTCACAGTTCTAAAGAGACAAGTGCTTTCAAAACTCCAGTAAAGCAATAACTTTGTGTGTGTGTGGAATCTTATTTTTGTTTTGGAGGGAGTGAGATTGTTTCAATCAGTTAAAGCAGAAAACAAATGCGGCCTTGGCAAGGAAAATGCATCACAAGGAGAGAAATGGTACCATTCTTTTCAGATAAAAATGTAAATATACTACTTTTCAAATGTATCCTATATTATTACATGGGGAAATTTCTCAGTAATTCACCTTGAAAATAGTTTATGGAAAACATCTAGTCAAACTTCCTTACATGCAATTTGGCTTAAATAATTTACATCCCTATTTCCAGTGGTCAAAATGGAAGTACTTTCACAGACTTGTCATTTGGTGATTATACACCCCTTCTGCACGTCAAATGCTATACAATGAAATGTTTCTGTGAATGCTTGTTTTTATTTGTCAGACAGCCAACCTCTGGTCTGATTGTTTGCTTGCAAGGTGAAACCACCTGAAATTTCCTCAGGAGTCTCCAAAACTTAATATTAAAACAATAAATATGATAACAGAAATACAGTTTGATGAATTTTGGAATCTTGGAGTTTTGAACATGCCAGTGGGAAGTTCATTTGCAGTTCAGTGGAGAATATTTAAATAAAGAGGGAAATTTGGAAATTGTTAACATTTAAAAATTAAATGGGTGTGAGTGATTTGTGATTCCCCTAGAAATAACTCACATAGGGATACAAAATAAGAATTAAAATTAAACAAAACTTACAAAATGACTTGCAGGGTAGAGAAAATATACAACCAAAACACATAGGGCAACCTGGTTTTACAGTTTATACCTGTAGTTCCAGCTTATTACCAACACTTTCTTTCTGTTTTCAAAGTGACTTGGTTGAGATGCTAAATTAGGCAGACATTCTGCTTATAGACAACTACAATGGAATCATATTTTGTTCTCAGAGGGAAAGAAGCCTTATTATGGTTCTTAAAAGGAAATGACTTAGTATTACCCATATTGGAAATCTCCTTGACCCTGGGTAAATGATAGAGTGGATGAAGCAGAAAGCAGAATGAGGCCAAGAGTGAGAGTGATTCTAACACGGGGGGATGGGGTTAAGGTGTTAAGGGACCTGGTCTTGTCACCCTTGATAAACCACGATAGGAAGTTTGAGGTTTTTTTCCACTTTATATAATGCAAAGGTTTAGTTAAGGATTAAGTAGATTAATAATAATACCAAAGCCATGTTTCTTTAAAGAATGGTTTTGGTTTCTGTGTGGAGATGAATTGTAGTGCCACAACTGTGAACAGTGTGTGGTTGACAATGATTGTGATGCTCCAACCAGAAGCAGTGGGGCTTGGGCTGGGACCACAGTCACGGAAAGCTGTGGACAAGTATGACGAGGGTGTTGGAGACAGAGTGGGCAGGACACACTATTAGGGGCAATAAGGCCGGTAAGGAAGCGGTCTCAGGGATACTCCTGGATGGGATGGGTGTTCTTTAGATGATGGCGTAGGAATGTACAGGATTTAGAGATAAAACTGTGATCTGGTTGTAATGATAACTGGTTAAGCAATGAGCTGGGTGGTACCCACATATTACCTCAAACCTCCAGACAGGACGTTTCTGAGAACAGACCACAAAAATGTCAGCCACTTTGCAGAAGAAAAGAACAAATACTTGGAGGACACGTGGGTCCAAATGCTTTTCTCCTCTGGCCACCAGCATGTGAGTCCTGATATTCCTTTCAGGAGCAGCCAATCTAAAGAAGCAAGCAAACCGTGTTAATGCTGGAGACATGGGTTCAATCCCTGGGTCAGGAAGATGCCCCTGGAGAAGGAAATGGCAACCCACTCCAGTATTCTTGCCTGGGAGGATCCTATGGACAGAGGAGCCTGGTGGGCTACAGTCCATAGAGTCACAAAGACATGGAGTCAGACATGGCTTAGTGACTAAACAAAAGCAACAGAAACCTTATCACACAAAATACCAATTCCTGGTCGAGATACTTGGTGGTTTTCTCAGCACAGAAAACTGAATCTGTCCCCATAGTGACTGGACTCTTCCAAGATCAACTCATCTTTCCACATCATCTGTGCAACACACCTTCCCCACTCAGGATGTGTTTCTTTATTACTATTTCCATCCTGTCCTCACCCAACACAAAGAAGATCATTATCACAGACCACTCACCCCGTCCATCAGTTGGATTGGTTTCAAGTCCACTCCTGTCTGTTTCCTTCCCACTCTCCCTAAAGCCAAAGCCAGGCCTCGGGGTCTCATCATGGCTTAAGTAAATTATCCCAAGTCCCCTTGACGTGACAATCTTCCCTAGGCCATGACAAAGCCCTCTGCTTACAATGTATGTCTATATGTAAATTCTGAGCTACAAGTGAACTTCACTGAGTCACACAAGAATATTCCCAATCAAGGACAACATAAGAAATAGTCTACTGATCTCTATTAACTTCTAGGTTCTTTAGTCCAAGTATACACTGAAAAATATGGCAAGAAAATGTATTTGGCAAAAATGTGAAAGAAGATTTCAGGGAGCAATAAAGGCTAAACAATACTGAATTGCCTATTTTCACTTTCATTTTGGTAGAAAAATACTGATATACTGGAAAGCTTATGTTATACAAGCACATTTTTGTGCAAATATAATTTGTTTCCCTTAACAGTCTTATCTATAAAATATATGAAAGTAGAAACATAAGATACTTGACCTCTTCATGGAAAGTAAGGCTGACAAACAGAATCACTTGGACAAAATGCAAATCGGATTTGCAAATATCATAAATGCAGTTCTACTCTTAAAAGCAGCGCTTTTCTTAACTTAGACACAAATACTTAAAGGTTCCTCAAAATATAAAGATATCCATTCATCTTTAACTCTACTTTATTAAAAAAAAAAAACAAATCTTCTCTTAATGCAAATGGGGAAAATAGATCCCATAGATATTGAATCTTAACCAGAGTTTCTCATATGAGTGTCTTTCATAACAACATCTGGCCTTGAGCAGGTAGGGGGAAAAACCCTGCTTAGGTGCAAAGCATACTTTAATTAACTGTGAACACTTCTCAAGGCCATCTTTAAACACTTGTACTTCATTGCAAGACAGAGAAACAGTAATTAATAAAAGAGTCTCTCTAGAAAAGAAATTAGTCAGAAAGATTCTTTGTTAAAATTCTGGGGCTGATGACATCCAATGTGACAGGTGTTGGCTGCCTCCATCTGCTGTTGGGCCCCGTCTCTGTTCCCAGGACACTGCTCCAAGATTGCCTGGTACCCTCCTTCCATCCAGCTACAAAAGTAACAACCAACAACTCCATCGAGTGAATGGAGGTGCAGCTAGCATTGGATAGGCATGAATAGCTGGATAAAATTACTGCTTGCGTCTGCTCTTTTTTTTCCCCTTTCTTCTGTATTTGAGAATATACATGTTAAACACAGAAATCACCTTCCCCCAGCGACTGCTATATTGGATTCCAACGGCTTTTTCTGTTTCATTAGAAGTGGAAAAATGTGTTCACACTTAATGACTGACCACCTAATTCACTATTTTAATCAATGAATATAAAATTCTGTTGACTTGATTAGTAAGTTATTGCTTATGACACACGAACCCTGAAAGTCACACTAAACATAATTTGCCCTAAGTTCCAAGAACACAAAGATGTTTCAGCATGTTCTGAATTGGTTTTAAGTTTATTTTATATTGAACAATAGTTGATCCTTCTAAAGTGAGTAGACGACTCCTCCTGTCTTCCTAAAATTATTCTATTAAGATGTTCTTCTAATATGCATCAATTACAAAAAGAAAAAAAACAAACAAACAGAACACTGAATATAGATAAATTTAGTCCAAAATGAATTATAAGTGTTTCAAAAAATTTAAAAGCCTGCAGAGACCCTAACATAAAAATCTTTAATACATATAAGTTAGTTGTAAGAAGGGGGGGGGGGGGAAGCACAGTAACCAGAAAGCTGTATTTTACCATAAACTTGAATGTCAAAACAGTCTTCTTTTAAAATTCTCACTTCTAAGGGTGTTTAAAATAACAGGTGTTGTAAGAATTAATATGAAATTGGCACCCCACTCCAGCACTCTTGCCTGGAAAATCTCATGGGCGGAGGAGCCTGGTAGGCTGCAGTCCATGGGGTTGCAAAGAATCGGACACGACTGAGCGACTTCATTTCATTTTTCACTTTCATGCATTGGAGAAGGAAATGGCAACCCACTCCAGTGTTCTTGCCTGGAGAATCCCAGGGACGAGGGAGCCTGGTGGGCTGCTGTCTATGGGGTCGCACAGAGTCGGACACGACTGAAGTGACTTAGCAGCAGTAGCAAAGAGGGCTGAGTATCCATTTTGAAACATCAGTTTTTACCTTATGGTGGCCATGCAGTAAAGGTAGAAGAGCCCTATGGACTTTGCCATCATGATGTAATTTCAGTTCAGTTCAGTTGCTCAGTCGTGCCCGACTCTTTGTGACCCCACGGACTGCAGCACATCAGGCTTCCCTGTGAGTCACCAACTCCCAGGGCCTATTCAAACTCATGTCCATCACATTGGTGATGCCATCCAATCATCTCATCCTCTGTCATCCCCTTCTCCTCCCACCTTCAATCTTTCTCAGCATCAGGGGCTTTCCAAACAAGTTGAGTCTTCATTGTGATCCACACAAAGGCTTTGGCATAGTCAATAAAGCAGAGGTAGATGTTTTTCCTGGAACTCTCTTGCTTTTTCAGTGATCCAATGGATATTGGCAATTTGATCTCTGGGTGGCTGTGTGGCGCTGGAGTGGCTGTGAGGAGATACCCCATGTCCAAGGGAGAAGCCCCAGCAAGATGGTAGGTGGGGCAAAATCACGTTTAGAATCAAACCCCACACCTGCCAGAGATGCTCAGAGGGCTCAAACAAACCTTGTGCACACCAGGACCCAGAGGCCCCACAGGCCCCACAGAGACTGAGACAGAACTGTGTCTGAGTGTCTCCTGTGGAGGTGTGGGTCAGCAGTGGCCTGCTGCAGGGGCAGGGGCTCAGGGTGCAGCAGACCTGGGTGTGGCATAAGCCCTCTTGGAGGAGGTCGCCATTAACCCCACCATAGAGCCGCCAGAACTTACACAAGACTGGGAAACAGAATCTCAGAGGGCACAACAGAACCTTGTGTGCACCAGGACCAGGAGGAAGGAGCAGTGAACCCACAGGAGACTGCCCAGATTTGCTCGTAGGTGTCCAGGAGTCTCTGGTGGAGGTGTGGGCCAGTGGTGGCCTGGGACCTTTTGAGGGAGGTCACCATTATCTTCATGACCTCCACCAGAGTTTGGCCCCAGGTAAATAACAGGAAGGGAACACAGCCCCACCTATCAACAGAAAATTGGACTACAGATTTACTTTGCATGGCCCTGTCCATCAGAACAAGACCCAGTTTTCCCCCTCAGTCAGTCTCTCCCACGAGGAAGCTTCCATAAGCCTCTTATCCTAATCCATCAGAGGGCAGACAGAGTGAAAACCACAGTCCCAGGAAACTAACCAATCTCATCACAAAGATCACAGCCTTGTCTAACTAAATGAAACTATGAGCAGGGTCATGGTGGAGAGTTCTAACAAAAGGTAGTCCACTGGGGAAGGGAATGGCAAATCATTTCAGTATTCTTGCCTTGAGAACCCCATGAATAGTATGAAAAACTAATAATTTACTGAGGGCTAACTGAGTGCCAGTCACCCTACAGGATGCTCAGGATTGCAAACTGAGGATTATGGGAAACAAAGTTTCTGCCTTCACAGAACTGTATTCTAACCATCAAGTGACATAGAGACAAGTGAATACAGAGCCAGCCAGGTGTGGAGGGGGATGACTCTAGGACACTGTGTGGAGGGCATGGTATGAAGGACAGTGGTCAGGAAAGTTTCTCCAGTGATGTGGTGTTGAGCTAAGCAGAAAGACTAGGTGGGGAAAACATGGAAGGGAAAGAAACAATCCATACACAATCCCCAGTGAGAAAACCAGTTTAAAATTTTCAATAAGTAGAAAAGCAAACTAATGGATCCCTAAGTAAATGTTTCTGATTATTTACATATCAACTTTACGTACTGAAACCTGAGTATCAGTAGAAATGACCCATCCAATGAGGGGCCTCTGCTATTTGAACACTTCCTACCCACTGCATATACTAGACTTCTTAATCTCCAGCCTCCATAATCATACCATTTAAACAGATCATCACCCATTAACACTCAGCTCCAGATTTCAAATTATGCCTTCAAGCATTTGACTCCATCCTACCTTCCTCCAGGGCTTCTCTCATAGCTCAGTTGGTAAAGAATCCACTTGCAATGCAGGAGACCCTGGTTCAATTCCTGGATTGGGAAGATCTGCTGGAGAAGGGATTAGCTAACCACTCCAGTATTCTTTGGATTCCCTTGTGGCTCAGCTGGTAAAGAATCTCCCTGCAATGCAGGAGACCTGGGTTTGATCCCTGGTTTGGGAAGATCCCATGGAGAAGGGAAAGGCTACCCACTCCAGTATTCTGGCCTGGAAAATTTCATGGACTATATAGTCCATGGGGTCACAAAGAATCAGACACAACTGAGTGACTTTCATCATCATCATACCTTCCTCCAGCTTACTTGTAAATGCACCAAATAAAACCAATTATTTTAGTTTAGCTTATTGATGTATAGTTGACATATAATATATTAGTTCCAGTATGCAAAATGATTAGAATATTTTTGTAATTATGCACCATATAAAGTTATAACACTATTTTAAACTATATTCTCTGTGCTATATATTATATCCTAATGACATATTTATTTAATAACTGGAGACTTGTACCTCTTAGTCCCTTTCACTTATATCACCATCCCCTGACCCTCTCCTCTCTGACAATCACTATTTTTTTCTCTGATCTATGAGTATTTTTCCACTTTGATATATTAGTATATTTTATGATTCCCCATATAACTAAACACATATATTTCTCTTTCTCTGTGTGACTTATTTCAGTTAAAATAATATCTTCCAGGTCCACCCATGCTGTTGCAAATGGCAAGATTTCATTTTTTTATAGCTGAGAGGTATTCCATTGTGTGTAAGTGGTCATGCAAGGTTTTGAGAGCTGAACTATAAAGAAGGCAGAGTGCTAAAGAATTGATGCCTTCAAACTGTGGTGCTGGAGAAGACTCCTGATAGTCCCTTGGACAGTAAGGAGATCAAACTAGTCAATCATAAGGAAAATCAAGAATTCATTGGCGGGATGATGCTAAAGCTGAAGGTCCATAATTTTGGTCTTCTAATGCAAACAGCCTACTCATTGGAAAAGTCTCTGCTATTGGGAAAGACTAAGGGCAGAAGGAAAAGAGGGCATCAGAGGATGAGACAGCTGGATGATATCACCAATGCAATGGACATGAGCTTGGGAAAACTTCAGGAGATGGTGAGGGACAGCGAGGCCTGGGCATGCTGCAGTTCATGGGGTTGCAAAGAGTCAGACATGATAGGCACCTGAACAACAACAATACATATGTAAACATACTCATCACATCTTAGTGCATATTTGGGGACAGATAATCAATTTTATGCCATCTTGTTATAGTAGATCAACCAGTGCATTACTTTTCTCAAGTCTTATTGATCAACAGGGCACATTCTCAGGTAGAATATTACAGTGGCAATACGCTGGAAGTGTAGTGGCTTCCCCAGAGGCTCAGTGGTAAAGAATCTGCCTGCCAGTGCAGAAGCCACAGTAGACACAGGTTTAGTCCCTGGGTGGGGAAGATGCCATGGAGAGGGAAATGACAAGAAACTCCAATATTTTTGCCTGGAGAATTCCGTAGACAGAGGAGCCTAAGAGTCTACAGCTGATAGAGTCAAGAAGAGTTGGATGCGACTAAAGCAACTTAGCACATGGAGTCATTCATTGCTCTGTTGATAATTTTATGGCTTTACATCATGCTTACAACAAACTGTGGAAAATTCTTAAAGAGATGGGAATACCACACCACCTGACCTGTCTCCTGGGAAATCCATACACAGGTAAAGAAGCAACTGTTAGAATTGGGCATGGAACAACAAACTGGTTCCAAATTGGGGAAGGAATACATCAAGGCTGTATATTGTCACCCTGCTTATTTAACTTCTATGCAGAATACATCATGAGAAACACTGGACTGGATGAACAACCTGGAATCAAGATTGCTAGGAGAAATATCAATAACCTCAGATATGTAGATGGCATGATCTTTATGGCAGAAAGTGAAGAAGAACTAAAGAGTCCCTTATGAAAGTGAAAGAGGAGAGTGAAGAAGTTGGCTTAAAGCTCAACATTCAGAAAACTAAGATCATGGCATCCGGTCCCATCACTTCATGGCAAAGAGATGGGGAAACAGTGGAAACATGGAAAGACTTTATTTTTGGGGGCTCCAAGATCACTGCAGATGGTGACTGCAGCCATGAAATTAAAAGATGCTTGCTCCTTGGAAGAAAAGCTATGACCAATCTAGACTGCATATTAAAAAGCAGAGACATAGTAATGGCGAATGGAATTGTTTCCTTAATTTCTTTTTCTACTTTCTCATTATTAGTGTATAGGAATGCAAGGGATTTCTGTGTGTTGATGTTATATCCTGCAACTTAACTATATTCATTGATTAGCTCTAGTAATTTTCTGGTGGAGTCTTTAGGGTTTTCTATGTAGAGGATCATGTCGTCTGCAAACAGTGAGAGTTTTACTTCTTCTTTTCCAATTTGGATTCCTTTTATTTCTTTTTCTGCTCTTTTTGCTGTTGCCAAACTTCCAGAACTATGTTGAATAGTAGCGGTGAAAGTGGGCACCCTTGTGTTGTTCCTGACTTTAGGGGAAATGCTTTCAATTTTTCTCCATTGAGGATAATGTCACTGTGGGCTTGTTTGGGTGGACTCTGGGAGTTGGTGATGGACAGGGAGGCCTGGCGTGCTGCAGTTCATGGGGTCACAAAGAGTTGGACACGACTGAGCAACTGAACTGAACACTGCAGATGTTTAGCAGTATTATGCCAACATAAATATATACTCAGGTTTTGATAGTCTTTGTTAATGATTTAAACATATTTTGATATTCTGTTAGCAGAGTAATTTGGCTAATAATTTGATTAGTTTCACCGTCTACCCATGTTAACTCCTTCATTGCTTGAACCTAGTGTGAAATGGGACATCCTGGTTTAAATATTTTCCAGTTAACTCAGTTAAACCAGATTCCTTTGGTTTATTTTGTGTAAGCAGTGGTGCTCTGTTGGAAATTGTTATTAAAATGTTTATTTTATAAATAAATAAATAAAAATAAAAAGCAGAGATATTGCTTTACCAACAAAAGTCCATTTGTCAAAACTATGGTTTTTCCAGTGGTCATGTATGGATGTGAGAGTTGGACTATAAAGAAAGCTGAGAACCGAAGAATTGATCCTTCTGAATTGTGGTGTTGTAGAAGACTCTTGAGAGTCCCTTGGACTGCAAGGAGATCCAACCAGTTCATCCTAAAGGAGATCAGTCCTGGGTGTTCATTGGAAGGACTGATGCTAAAGCTCAAACTCCAGTACTTTGGCCACTTGATGTGAAGAAATGAGTCATTTGAAAAGACCCTGATGCTAGGAAAGATTGAAGGCAGGAGGAGAAGGGGACGACAGAGGATGAGATGGTTGGATGGTATCACTGACTCGATGGACATGAGTTTTGGTAGGCTCTGGCAGTTAGTGATGGACAGGGAGGCATGGCGTGCTGCAGTCCATGGGGCCATAAAAAGTCAGAGACAAATGAACAACTGAAATGAACTGAACTGAAATTATTAATTTAAAAAAGTAAAAAAAAAAATCCACTAATCAAAAACGGATAGCAACATATTAGTTGTGCAATAAATGCACAGAAAACAAACAAACAAAAAAGAAAACAGGAGGTTAGAAGTAAATGATCATGGAAATTGCAAAATATAAGCATATAAAAATACGTGGAAAAAAAAAGTCTTTCAAACAGCTTCTCCCCATTGACTGTCCATATCCAGATGGTTTTATGGGTGAATTCTTGTAAATTTACTGGAATAGATAATTCATCCTCTTTTTTATACCTTTTGGCAGCTCACCAGGATAAAAGATAACTTCTCAATATATTTACAAAACAGTGCTAGGTTGACAAGGATGGCACACGGATGTCTCACTTATAAATATTGATTCAAAGTCATAAATAAAACAATAACACAGAGAATCAAATAAAACAACACATGAATAATACACTCAAACAAATAGGATTTATTTTGGCAAAGTAGGAATTATTCAGGACTAGGAAATTAGCTATATTATTTCACATTATCTTGAAATTAACTGGTCAAGATAAGAAAGAAAAATTTTTACTGATGCTGAATAGGCTTCCCTGATGAAATAGGCAACTGAAATAAGAAAAGAAGAATACTTTCTTAGCACAACAAAAGTGTAGACAAAAATGCAGAAAGCTTAACAGTAAGACATGGGAAGCATGCTAATTAAGAAATAGGAGAAAGATGAAACTCTATTTTTAAAAATTTTATGGTGTTCTGAAATTTCTAACCAATTTAACTGGACAGATAAATAATACAAAAGATATATATATTTTAAAATGACTAAAAAGCCAATAAAAATGAAAACATGAAAGAATTCAGTAAGTATTGTATTTACAAAATAATCCACATCAAATAAACTTCTAATATACAGAAAATATTAGGTCAGTGGGGAAAATTCCATTTGCAATTGTAAATACAATATAAATAGAATTAAACTTAGCAAAATATGCTCAGTATACATAATTATATGCAAAAGTACAGAGGGAGTGAAAAATTATATATGTGGATAAATACAAATTTGAATGATAAAATATTTTGTGTTAATTTTCTTAAATTTATTTGAATATCTGTGAAAACCACACAACTAAAAATAATTGAATAAATCCTTAATTTTGAAGTATAGTTGAAGCAGGCAATTAAGAAAGTTAAAATATAATATGAGGCATCTTGTTCTACTTAAAACATTTAAAGTTCCAATAATACAAACAAGGGAATAATACATTATGTAGATGAAAGAAATAATAGAAAAACAGACCTAAGAGTATATACATTTTGTCTTTCATAGAAGTTAAATTTTGTATTAGTGGAAAAATAAAAGTAATGCTGGGATCATTGTCTCACTTTAGTCATTACTACAAAACAAATTCAAGATATCAATAAGTGATCATGTATGATAACGTACGGAAAATATCTTCAAAAAATATATGCACAGATACACATGTAATTTTGAGTTGAGGAAAACATTTTAATGATTACTAAGCAACCATAGTTGATTTATTTCAAATTCCAAACAATACTGACAGCAAAAGATAAATATTTGCCTAATTGACAACACAAACTTAGAAGATCAGAAATGTTCTACTTAAGGTCAACATAGGATGTTGTGGCAAAAAAGATAAATTGCATTTAAAGTACATTTCTGTGTAGAATTATGTTCATACACCAATAAAAGAGAAGCATTTGGGCCTGAAAAAATAAATCCAGCAATTGTGATATACTTAGATTCTGAGATGTGGTACAAGAGAGGCAAAAAATACAGTCAATGGATCTCATAACTGGCCTTTAACCCCAGCTTAAAAAAATAACTAACATGTTATCCTAAAAACAATCAGTTCAGCTCAGTCGCTCAGTCGTGTCCGACTTTTTGCGACCCCATTGACTGCAGCATGCAAGGCTTCCCTAGTAGTAGTGACGTCACTCAGTCGTGTCCGACTCTTTGCGACCCCATGAACAGTAGCCAACCAGGCTCCTCTGTCCATGGGATTTTCCAGGCAAGAATACTGGAGTGGGTTGCCATTTCCTTCTCCAGGGGATCTTCCTGACCCAGGGATCGAACCCAGGTCTCCTGCATTGTAGGCAGACGCTTTACCTTCTGAGCCACCAGGGAAGGCTTCCCTGTCCGTTACCAATTCCCGGAGCTTGCTCAAACTCATGTCCATTGAGTCAGTGATGCCATCCAACTATCTCATCCTCTGTTGTCCCCTTCTCCTCCTACCTTCAATCTTTGCCAGCATCAGGGTCTTTTCAAATGAGTCAGTTCTTCGCATCAGGTAGCCAAAGTATTGGAGTTTCAGCTTTCCAATGAATATTCAGGACTGATTTCCTTTAGGATTGATTCATTTGATTTCCTTGCAGCCCAAGGGACTCTCAAGAGTCTTCTCCAACACCACAGTTCAAAAGCAGCAATTCTTCGGTGCTCAACTTTCTTTCTTTCTTTATTTTTTTAAATTAATTTTTATTTTTTTAGTTTGTTTTGCTTTACAATACTGTATTCATTTTGCTACACATAGACATGAATCAGCCACGAGTGTACATGAACTCCCAATCCCGACCCCCACCTCC
>SJXQ01005648.1:292723-337150 GCA_006408695.1 Aepyceros melampus
GAAAACTGGTCAACCACTTGTAAAAGAATGAAATTAGATCACTTTCTAACACCATACACAAAAATAAACTCAAAATGGATTAAAGATCTAAACGTAAGACAAGAAACTATAAAACTCTTAGAGGAGAACATAGGCAAAACACTCTCTGACATAAATCACAGCAGGATCCTCTATGATCCACCTCCCAGAATACTGGAAATAAAAGCAAAAATAAACAAATGGGATCTAATTAAAATTAAAAGCTTCTGCACAACAAAGGAAACTATAAGCAAGGTGAAAAGACAGCCTTCTGAATGGGAGAAAATAATAGCAAATGAAGCAACTGACAAACAACTAATCTCAAAAATATACAAGCAGCTTATGCAGCTCAACTCCAGAAAAATAAATGACCCAATCAACTTTCTTTATAGTCCAACTCTTATATCCATACATGACTACTGTAAAAACCACAGCTTTGACTAGATGGACCTTTGTGGTAAAGTAATGTCTCTGCTTTTTAATATGCTGTCATAGCTTTTCTTCCAAAGAGCAAATGTCTTTTGATTTCAAGACTGCAGTCACCATCTGCAGTGATTTTGGAGCCCAAGAAAATAAAGTCTGTTCATCTAAAAACAATCAGTTCAGTTCAGTTCAGTCACTCGGTAATGTCCGACTCTTTGTGACCCCATGAATAGCAGCACGCCAGGCCTCCCTGTCCATCACCAACTACTACTGTAAAAACCACAGCTTTGACTAGATGGACCTTTGTGGTAAAGTAATGTCTCTGCTTTTTAATATGCTGTCATAGCTTTTCTTCCAAAGAGCAAATGTCTTTTGATTTCAAGACTGCAGTCACCATCTGCAGTGATTTTGGAGCCCAAGAAAATAAAGTCTGTTCATCTAAAAACAATCAGTTCAGTTCAGTTCAGTCACTCGGTAATGTCCGACTCTTTGTGACCCCATGAATAGCAGCACGCCAGGCCTCCCTGTCCATCACCAACTCCCAGAGTTCACTCAGACTCACGTCCATTGAGTCTGTGATGCCTTCCAGCCATCTCATCCTCTGTTGTCCCCTTCTCCTCCTGCCCCCAATCCCTCCCAGCATCAGAGTCTTTTCCAATGAGTCAACTCTTCGCATGAGGTAGCCAAAGTACTGGAGTTTCAGCTTTAGCATCATTCCTTCCAAAGAAATCCCAGGGCTGATCTCCTTCAGAATGGACTGGTTGGATCTCCTTGCAGCCCAAGGGACTCTCAAGAGTCTTCTCAACACCACAGTTCAAAACCATCAATTCTTTGGTGCTCAGTCTTCTTCACAGTCCAACTCTCACACCCATACATGACCACTGGAAAAACCATAGCCTTGACTAGACGGAACTTAGTTGGCAAAATAATGTCTCTGGTTTTGAACATACTATCTAGTTCAGTTCAGTTCAGTCGCTCAGTCGTGTCTGACTCCTTGCGATCCCATGAATCACAGCATGCCAGGCCTCCCTGTCCTTCACCAACTCCCAGAGTTCACTCAGACTCAAGTCCATCAAGTCGGTGATGCCATCCAACCATCTCATCTTCTGTCGTCCCCTTCTCCTCCTGCCCCCAATCCCTCACAGCATCAGGGTCTTTTCCAATGAGTCAACTCTTCGCATAAGGTGCCCAAAGTACTGGAGCCTNCTTTTTCCATGATCCAGCGGATGTTGGCAATTTGATCTTTGGTTCCTCTTGCCTTTTGAGTTGGTCATAACTTTTCTTCCAAGAAGTAAGCGTCTTTTAAACGTTTACTTTAAACATTAAATGGAACATTTAATCATAATTTTGACCATATAACCAACATTACTGGAGAAGGAAATGACAACCCACTCTAGTATACTTGCCTGGAAATCCCATGGACAGAGGAGCCTGGTGGGCTGTAGTCCATGGAGTCACAAAAAGTTGAACACAACTTAGTGACTGAGTACACAAAGCAACGCTATTAGATCTGTGCCCTTAGAAATATCATACTGGCACTATGGTGTTAAATAAATTAGAAAGAAAGGATGGGAGGCAATAAGATCAGTTAGTCTGCTGCCAAAGTAATTCAAGTAAAAAAATGATAAAAGACTACATTATGGTAGTGGCCATAATTTCCAGGAGGAATGGAAAAGTGGATAGGTATAGCTCACACTTCATATTTTTACTTGGCCCAGCAATTGTTTTGCTTCTTTGCTTGTTTCATTTGTTATTGTTCATTCAGGCCCAGCTCTTTGTTGATTCTCTGGCTGAAATTGCCAACCAGAGACCTGTTCTCCTTGATATGGGCATGGCTACAGTCTCTATTTTTGACTCATTGAAATCAATCCCTTATGCAATTGTAATTGGTCAAAAACATGCATACATCCCAGGGGGGTCAATCAGTGCCTTTATAATTGTCAGAAATCCATGGAAATAGGGGATAAATGTAGTTAACTTGCAATCTAAACAACAAGGTGATAAGAAGCTTATGTTACTGTCATTATGCAGGTGAATATTTTATAAACACATATAATCTTGGCATATGAACATATAGGTCAAAGTTAGGAAGAATGATAATACATTCTCCATATATTTGGACTTTGCAAACATAGCATCAAATGCAAAACAAAACAAATCATAACAACACCATCAAGAACCTCATACAGTATGCAATGATTGACAGATTTCACTGCATATACAATTTAAATGTACATATACCTGTTGCTTTATAACATCCACATTGAAATATTAAGAAAGAAAACTCTTTGGAAATAGTGAAAGGAAGATGATAGGTGGGCATAATGTATCCTTGAAACATTTTTAAAACCTCTTAAATCCTAATCAGAAAAGATAAAAGTCTTCACAGGAAAATGACTAGATGACATGGTCATTCACAAAGAAGAAATGCAAGTTAAATGACAAGACAAAAAAAACACAACAGCCTCATTAATAATGAAAATATTAAGTAAATGTAACATTTAATAAATAGTTTTTGTAAAAAGGTAAAAAGTAAAAATGGAAAAATTACAACATCCGTTAATAATTGAAAAGTAGATGAACAGAAACATGGTGGGAATATAATTTGTTTAAGTATTCAGAGTAAAGAACTATTGTTAACCCAACAGTACCTCTCAAAAACTCAATATTTAGTATGCCTTTTAAGCCATAAATCTAATTTACCAAAAGGAAACACCTATGTGTAAAAATTACAAAAAGATTTTCATTATGGAGAATCATATTATCCCAGTTAATAATCGTCAGCTTATTTACAGTCATCAACAAGGCTAAATTTTGTTTCTTCCATGCATTGAGATTTATTTCATTAATTAAAAGTGATACAGTGGTAGAGTTTATGTATACCATTAAAAACAAAAATACTTTTTCTTGAAACGTTGGCTTCCTACTATTATTCATTTAAAAATATCTTCATCAGAGGAAAACACTTCATAATACAGAAATATATAGATTACATCAATAGTTTCACCTATAAAGACCGAAAAAATCCAGTAATTAAAGTAGCTAACATATGTCAGCAGTGACATGCAAAAGCATCACTAGTGCCAATTTTCATTATTCAACCTCAAATGTCAAAGATAATTCAGTTGATTTGATTTTAAGTTTTTGTGTCATCATATTTTTCACTCAGTGCTCTGTTTCATGTGATAAAACTTGCTGCCTTTCTCAACCCTCTCTCTGTGTCACACATGCTTCCTGAGAACTTTTATCTTTTTGAAAATTGGAGTTGTATCTATCCTTCTACACACATATTCTCATTCTTTTTACTTTTCCTTCAAACTCTCCTGGAAAGTAAAATTGACCCAATGACAGTCATCTCTTTGGCAGAGCACTTGTACTGTAGCTAAATCATGTACATTCAAAACCCATGATGACTTACACTCAAAGAGCTCCTGGTCAGTGATTTACTATATAAGCATAACTCATTGGTATCAAGATAGAGCCATGGAGAATGAGTACCTCTGTGAATAATGATGCTTTCAATGTAGATGAGACCGAGAAAGGACCACATAAATGAATGATTCAGACTCTTCTTCAGTTTTCTACTTTGAAGGCTATATTGTTGTTGTTCAGTTGTTAAATCATGTTCGACTCTTTGCAATCCCATGGACTGCAGCACACCAACCTTCCCAGTCCTTCACTATCTTCCAGAGTTTGCCCAAACTCATGTCCTTTCAGTCAACGATGCCATCAACCACCTTATTCTCTGTCGCACCCTTCTCTTCCTGCCTTTAATCTTTCCCAGCATCAGGGTCTTTCCCAAAGAGTCAGCTCTTCACGTGAGGTGGTCAAAGTATTGGAGCTTCAGCTTTAGCATCAGCCCTTCCAGTGGATATTCAGGGTTGATTTCCTTTAGGATTGACTTCTTTGATCTCTTTGCAGTCCAAGGTGCTCTCAAGAGTCTTCTCCAGCATCACAGTTAAAAAGCATCAAATCTTTGGCACTCAGCCTTGTTTATGATCCAACTCTCACATCTGTGCATGACACTGGAAAAGCAATACCTCTGACTGTACAGACCTTTGACAGCAAAGTGATGTCTCTGCCTTTTAATATGTGTCTAGGTTTGTCATAGCTTTTCTTCTAAGGCGTGAAGGCTATATTATACATAAATAATCGTTGTGTAGTTATTCAAAGTAAAATATATATACATAAACTTATAGTTCACAGATGTATTTTCTAACTCAGTCTAAGTTCAGTATGTAGTGAAAAATTAAGACCAGGTGACCCAATCCCCAATTAGGCCGTAGATATTTGGTTAAACATATTTGGTTAAACATTTGGCATAGATATTTGGTTAAACAATAGATGGAGAGGAAAGAATACTTGCTAGGCACAAAAGTATGGTAATCAATGTGGTAAGAGACCCAGGGTAAAATATAATAATGGGTACTGAGCTTAGAGATATAATAGTATAGCTCCTTGCCTGGGAAATTTCAGAGAAGAGGAGCCTGACAGGCAACAGTCCACAAGGTCACAAAGAGTGGGACACAACTGAGCACACACACACACCCCTCAACTTAGATCAAGAAGAGCACTTACACAGACCTTGGGTGGCACGATCAACACATCCCTGACATCTTCTGCAGGTAATTCTACATGCAGAATGCATCATTCAGAAACACTACTGACCAGCATCAAGTTAAGGAAAATGAAAAATAAAAACTCCACTATGGAGAAGGTACTTACAGTGTCTGTTAAGCAGTGTGGTACTCAGAAGTCTAAGACGTCCACCATTATTCCAGCATCCTTGTATCAAGGCCTTTTTACACTTATTCCTCTTCTTGAGTGTGGTGTAGAAATAAATGAAAACCCATCAAGTAAGTTGTTATTGTTGTTTTTTTAAATCTGAGCTTCTATAGCAAGAATCTCATAGCTCAGTTGGCAAAGAATCCACCTGCAATGCAGGAGACCCACTTCGATTCTTGAGTAAGGAAGATCCATTGGAGAAAGGATAGGCTACCATTCCAGTATTCTTGGGCTTCCCTTGTAGGTCAGCTGATAAAGAATCTGCCTGCAATAAGGGAGACGTGGGTTAGATCCCTGGGTTGGGAAAATCCCCTGGAGAAGGGAAAGGCTACCCACTCTAGTTTTCTGGCCTGGAGAATTCCATGGACTATATAGTCCATGGGGTCGCAAACAGTCGGACACAACTGAGTGATTTTCACTTTCTTTCTTTCTATAGCAGGAGGATGCATTCTTATTGCTGTGCAGTCACTCAATTGTGTCCAACTCTTTGTGACCCCATGGACTACAGCACACCAGGCTTCCCTGTCCTTCACCATCTACCAGAGCTTGCTCAAACTCCTGTCCATTGAGTTGGTAATGTCATCCAACTGTCTCATCGTCTGTCACCCTCTTCTTCTTGCCCTCAATCTTTCCCAGAATCAGGGTCTCTTCTAATGAGTCAGTTCTTCACATCAGGTGGCCAAAGTATAGGAGCTTCAGCTTCAGCATCAGTCCTTCAATGAATATTCAGGACTGATCTCCTTTAGAATGGACTGGTTTAATCTCCTTGCAGTCCAAGGGACCCAAGAGACTTCTCCAGCAACACAGTTCAAAAGCATCAATTTTTCCGCACTCAGCTTTCTTTATAGTCCAACTCTCATATCCATACATGACTACTGGAAAAATCATAGCTTTGAGTAGGTGGATCTTTGTTGGCAAAGCAATGTGGCACGAATGCATGCATGCTAAGTCATTTCAGCTGTGTCCGATTCTGTGCTATGCTATTGACTGTAGCCCTCCAGGACCCTCTGCCCATGGAGTTTTCCAGGCAAAAATACCAGAGTGGGGTGGCATTTCCTACTCCAGGGGATCTTCCCAACCTGAGATCAAACTTGAGTCTCTTGTGTCTCCTGCTTTGTCAAGCAGATTCTTCACGCCTGTGCCATCTGAGAATCCCAATATGTGGCACAGCGGTACAAGTATTAGCCTTTCAGAGCTCGAGATTTTCAGGTTCCAACTTGAAACTTCTCTTACTGTGAATGTATTAAAGTTAAGTATGTGTGTATCTGAAGTCAATAATGCACTTTGAATAGTTTTAGCCTGCCAATAAATACTCACTTTCTTTTCTTTTCTTCTCATCTCATGACTTTGCAGTGCAGAGTCAGGTCAGTCTAAGAGTAGCAAATATGCAGATCATTACAGATCATAAGAGAAATGAGCATTTCTCATTATTCTAGTTAGAGATATCTCAGAGTAAATCAGTAAATAATGTTTGATTTTGACTTTTTCCCTACTAGTTTACCAAAAGAAGTGAATGAATTGTTTCTTGTAAATAATTTCAGTTCATGCAACTGTTACATTTGTCTTTGTTAACAATAAGCTGTTACTTTGATGTCAAGCCCTGTTGGTGTGCTTTTTAATTAATTTTAATTTTCCTTTGGGCTCAGTCATCTGTAGACCCCAGGAAAGACATGTCTCTCTAGGCCTGGGAAGCAAAAGCCATGATAAAAACATGGCTTGATGGAGTTATTCTGAAAGCTGAGCCCACCATGCACCCCATCTTTCCCTGGTCCCATGATCCCTGGTAAGTGCTTGGAATCCTGCAGTGGAAGAAGAACAAATGGGGAAAATATACATCTGATGGATTTCATACCTCAACTAGTGAGCACCCAGGTACAGGAAGAAGGAATTTGAAAAAAAAAATCTAGCTGATAGCTCTCATAGAAATGCAAATGTCATTTTATTTTGAGGGGTTGAGGGATGTAATGAAGTTTCCCTGTGGTTAGGGTGAGTTCAGGAATAAGAGCCAGCATCTAAAGAAGGTTGTTTATGGGGTTTTCAATAGCCCCCCACAAAAGATGTGTGACATTTTTCAGCTGATAATTTCAGCTGCCAGTGGAATGGGTCCATTCCTGTTCATGTTTGCGTATGTTATGTTACTTTGTAAAAGGGAATTTGGAAAAAGAAAGAGGTAATTAGGAATCAGTAACTAAAGAGGAAATATCAATTAAGAAAGAAAAAGGGTCTCCAAGAGATGGGAAATAGAAGAGGTGAGCTCTATGATTACTGTGGATTATGCCGGGGAATTTTCCTGGCTATGTGTGTGGCAGGGGCTGTGGAAACCAGGCAGAGCCCTGTAGTCCCCCTGATTGCAGGAGATGATGCTGGAGAACCCAGAGGGCCAAGGGGACCGGAGACTGCAGGCTCTACAGTGTCTCCTCAGGGTACCCAGTTGAGAACTCCTCAGCACACCTGCAGGAGGAAACTACCTGAACTGGGCAAAGCATCGCTCAAAACACCCAAAGACTACGTAGGACCTGCAGGAGGGTATGATCCCCAAACACAACACGGACATTTCCATAACCCAGAACTCTCGTCACTCAGGAGCATCAGTTGCAATCCTGATCAATCAAACGTTGGGAGATGATCAATACATTATTATCTGATTTTGGTGACTGTTTCATGAGTATACTCATATATCAATGCTTATCCAACTGTACGATGACATGTATATGAATTATACCTCCTAATTTAAATAAAGCTCTTTATATAAAGACCAGAGAAAGTTTGTCTTGCTATTAATAGCACTTAAGAAATATTTACTCACATAACAATATGAATATATTTTATAGAAATAATATTGAGCAAGTTTTCATTTATATGAAGTCAAAGAAAAAAAAAAGCAAAACTAACTCATTATGAGGGCTTTCCTGGTGGTTCAGATGGTAAAGAACCCACCTGCAATGCGGGAGACCTGAGTTGCATCCCTGGGTTGGGAACAACCCCTGGATAAGGGCATGGCAGCCCACTCCAGTATTCTTGCCTAGAGAATTCCCATGGACAGAGGAGCCTGGTGGGCTACAGTCCATGGGGCTGCAAAGAGTCGGACATGACTGAGACCAAGCACACAACACACAAAATAATATATATCCAGGTCTGATCTCTGGGTTGGGAAGATCCCCTGGAGAAGGCAATGGCTACCCACTCCAATATTCTTGACTGGAGAATTCCATGGACAGAGGAGATAAGTACAATTTAACTAAAAATTTAGACTTAAGCCTTGAATCTTTTTAATATATATAATATTTCAATTGAAAAAAATCATCTTTATTTATTTGGTCTTTATAACAAACTGAAGATATTTCTTAACCAAATAAACAATTACTATAATAAGACTGTATACAGGTATATTTATGCAATGCTAATATTAGCTCTTTAAAAGTTAACTGCTTTTTCACTAAATTTAGAAGATAAAGTAAATGCTTTTAAAATAAAGGATATAATAGTAAGTAGAATTGGCTCTATAAAGATTAATTAGTTTGAGAGAGCAAATTTTTTTATTGCATTCCTTTGTGAACTATCATAAAAGTTCCAATCTTATGAATTCATTGGAGCTTATGATTTATTTTATTCTCAAAATGGTCAAGATAATCACATACCCAAGTGAAATCTTTGGGTACAGCTAATTGATTTGAAATCTCTGTAAGATATTTGGTGACGTTGATTATGGACTTAAAGTTATAGTGAAATAAAGAACTCACTCAAAAAGTATTCCCAGTTAAATTTGGTATGTTAAGCAAAGTCACAGGCAGTGAACCAAAAATTTCCTTTATTCCCCCAAGGCTTTGTTCATTCCCATACTTTGTACATTTTTTCCTTTTTACTTAAGGTCAGAGAGTTCACCATCATTGTTACTTTTATTTTTTAACTTTTGACTTGTATTTTTTCTTACTCTTTCTCTTCCTCCTTTTGCTGTATTTGCCAGATTTTCTATTGAAAAGTCTGAATAGAGCTGTGGAGGAATAGCAGGAAAAATGTCTGGGATCTCCTCGCTTGTCAGATAAATTCCAGGGTGCCTCTGCTATGTAACCAACATATTGATTGATTCCTTTACTCCTGAAAGTTAGACATTATTGCACCACTTAAGCTCCAAAATGAAAAGTTTTTGCCTTGAAGGTACAATGTATTATGGGTACACTTCAATAGAATCCATGACTGAATATCACTTTGCAATTTGAAATATCACTCAACAAATATCACCCAAAGGGAAACATTGGCCAACAGCTTATTTGGATATATCCCATCAATTAAGTGGATATTAATCACCTAGTAACTTAAATGACCATTTTTTTTTCTTTTTCCTCCTTTGTACACATTTTTATGTCTTTGGATTAACTAATGGTCATAAAACAAATGGGAACATTATTTTCCATTTAGTGTGGCTGATATCTTAGAAAATATATTTTCCTAAGTAGATTTTAATAGAGTAAATCTATCAAATGTTTTCCATTTAGTATGATTTTACTTCTTTAATACAAGGTTTTGTGCCATTCATTGTTACAAACTCGAATAAGAAATCAATATCATATAGTTAAAAAATAAACGGAAAGAAATTAATCTATCCATTTATTAAACTGGTGCATAACACACATGCAAAGTAATTTGTTCAAATCACTTTACAGTGTAGCATTTTCCCTGGGGGATTTCTAAGTACAAAAAGAACAAAAAAGAAATTTTAAACTTTAAAATTAATTCCAGAGGTTTATTTTTACTCTGAAATAATTATTTTATATAGTGTGAGTGTTTACATGCATGTGTGCTCAGTATGTCTGATTCTTTGCAAATCCCTGGACTGTAGCCCTCCAAGGTCCTCTGTTCATGGCTTTTTCCAGGCAAAAATACTGGAGTGGGTAGCCATGCCCTCCTCCATGGGATCTTCCTGCACCCAGGGATCAAACTTGAGTCTCCTGCATTGGCAGGCACATTCGTTACCACTGAGCTACCTGGGAAGCCCAATACATTTATTAGGAACACATAAATATATAAAAACTATAAAATCCTTAAAAACGTTAAGATTATAATATTAATGACTTTTTACAAATATTATCTTTTTAAAATTTACATCTCTTAAAAGTAAAAAGAAAAATGTCTCAGAATTTCAGGAAATGTAAGGAATTTCAAAATGTACATGCTGCAATAATATTCTCCAAATTTAACAACTCATTTAAAAACTGTTCATTAATAAGTATTAAGTAATAATAAACATGAAAAAGTAATTCAAAGCAACCAATTATCATGCCTTCCTCTAACAATTGTTATACTATGGTTTCTCTTTCCATTCATAATCAATTAAATTAAACTTTGATAATTTTAATTCATGTATGTTGTTCTTTGTGCTTTATCAGATTAAACTACAATTGTATAATATGAGTAATTCTGAGGTGGCTCAGTCAGTAAAGGATCCATGTGCAATGCAGGAGACTACCTGTAGCACAGGAGACCAAGGTTTGATCCCTGGCTCTGGAAGATCCCCTGGAGAAGGAAGTGGCAACCCACTCCAGGAGTCTTGCCTGAAAAATCCCAAGGGCAGAGGAACCTGTGGGCTGTAGTCCATGGGGTCGCAACAATCCGACATGACTTAGAGACTAAACCGCACCCACAATGATAAAATATGAAGCTCATGTTCCATATAATAAGAGTCAAACATTGAGCTAACATGACATGAAATGGTAAGGCTACAGAAATATATACAGATTGTATATTTTTATAATGTGATAAAACATGCAAATGTAAAATGTATCTATCTAAACATTTTTAAGGGTACAGATCTGGTATTAAGTCCATTCAATTACTGTGCAATTGTTATCACCATCTGGATCCAGAATATTTTTCATCTTGCAAAATTATAACTCTGGGCCCACTTAATAATAATTCACCATTCCTGTCCCCCTACAGTCCCTGTCATGGCCCACCTACTTTCTGCCTCTATGAACTGATTATAGGTGGCATCTCATATGCACAGCACTCTACATTATTTGCTGTTTGTAATGGCTTGTTTCAAGTAGCGTAATGTCCTCAAGTCTCACCCATGCTGTAATGTAGGTCAGCATTATCTTCTTTTCAAGACTGGACAATATTCCATGTACATGTGTCCCACATTTGTCTATCCATTTATCTGATGAAGAACACTTGAGTTACTTGTGCCTTCTGGCTACTGTGAATAATGCTGATATGAATATGGGCGTAGAAATGCATGTTCCCATCCCAAGAGCTCTAAATTCTTTGGGATAATATATGCCTTTTTATCATTCCTTTTTACTCACTTCTCATCAGAATTTAATGCTTATTGGAATATAGCTACAGCCTCGAAAATATATATTGAGTGCATGCACTTTTTATGCTGGTCATTTGGAAATTCTTCCAAATTGATGACATACTTTTCTGGGCCCACTTAGTCTTTTATGTGCATTAGCTTGGACTCATCCCAAGGAGATTCTATCAATGCAGTATGTTCCTATAGAAATACAATGACAAATGATTTTATCAGTATTTTAAATTTTAAAATAGTCTGAAACCTCAATTAAGACATTCATATAAACATAAGTTACTAGCATGTTTTCCGGTTATTTGAAAACCCTACAGCTTCCTCCTTAAAATGTACATATACTGAAATAGTTGCATAAATATTAATTCCTTTTAGATTTTAGTTGCACATAATCAAAACTTCCTGATTTATATACTAAAATTATTTTTTACCTATTTGCTCAATGATTATAACATATTTTCTTTAATAGCAAATTGTTTTATTTTCTCTTTATTATAATTTAAATAAATTTTAAATAAATGTAATGATTTACTGATATTATTGAAATCCATTCTATTTATTTAGAGGCTTACTTTTTAAAAATGTGTCCATATTTACTTTACCAGTTTCTTTAATATCATTAGTAAAGATTAACTCCTTGTAGTTTCTTCTCAGATGTCATATTTTGAAAATAATGCTGTTAAACTGAAATTAAAAAAATAACTAGTGTTGTTGCCTTTAAAAAAGCATAAATTGGTAATATTTTCCAGTCAAATATATTCTTTTTCCTCCAGTTTTTTATCATAATTAAGGAAATTAGACATTTAGCCTCTTTTTAATATGTTGAGATTTTTTTCAATTTTGAGACTAGGAGGAGGGAGTTATTAAATAGTGGTGTTCCAATTTACATTTACTACATTCTAATATGCTTCAAATTTGCTCCTTAAATAGGCTGACATGTGGCAAATGAAATTTAATGTTGACAAATGTAGATAAATGCAACTTAGCCTCAGATATAATCAGCAACAGAAAAAAAATTATAGATAATTGAAGTGATTCACAAAGTCCTTGTAAAGACCTTCAATTGTTTACAAACTTTTAGGCATCTTCTTAATCGAAAAAAACTCTGTGCTCTTTCTTGAAATGTCAGAAATTAAATGCAAAAGTCCAAATACAGCCAGCTACATACCAAGTAATGTTTAATCAGGTTACATTGTTACAAGTTGAAAAATAGTTGCATTATTTTTCTGGCCAAGTCATACACCCTTCAGAAAGTCAAGACAACTCTCTCCCTGTAATGCCTTCTAAAATATCTGAACACAGAGTTAAGACATTTCTCATACTATCTGCTAACATCTGGGGTGCAACTGTAGAGCTAAAGACAAGAACCATATTGCAAGGGTGTTCTGGCATCTCAGTCCAACTCATATCTCTGCCAGAGAGAAAGTAACTGCAAAATCAGTGTCTGGTTGTCAAGGCCCTGGTTCCCAGGTCCTCTGTTTAAGACATCTTGTGGTCTTAACCAGGTCAGAAGCTGGGTATCTTTTTAGTTCAGTTCACTGTCTTGGGCAAAAACATTTGATTAAAGGTGCTGTAACTCCTTTCACCTACACAGCTCTTCAAGGAGCAATCAAAACCCACTGACCCATCATAAAAGGATGCAGTAGATATTGGAACATCAAATGCTTTTCTATTTTTGCCAGTTTCTTTAATCGTCATGATCACAGAAACCTGGAGAATATTTTCTTTCAATTATCTCTAGTCCTTAAACTCAAAGACTTGGTCCAAAATCCTATTCACAGAACACACACACGTGTGTGTGTGTGTGTGTGTGTGTGTGTGTGTGTGAAAAATAATCAAAGGTATGGTTTTTCCAGTAGTCACATATGGATGTGAGTGTTGGACCACAAAGAAGGTTGATCACTGAAGAGTTGATGCTTTTGAACTGTGTTGGAGAAGACTCTTAAAATTCCCTTGTACTGCTAGGAGATCCAACCAGTCCATCCTAAAGAAAATCAGTCCTAAATATTTATCGGAAGGACTGATGCTGAAGCTGAAGCTCCAATCTTTTGGCCACCTGATGAGAAGAACTGATTTACTGGAGAAGACCCTGATGCTGGGAAAGATTGAAGGCAGGAGAAGGGGATGACAGAGGATAAGATGGTTGGATGGCATCATTGACTTAATGGACATGACTTCGAGCAAGCTCCAGCAGTTGGTGATGGACAGGGAAGCCTGGTGTGCTGCAGTCCATGGGGTCGCAAAGAGTCGGACACGATTGAGTGACTGAACTGAACTTATATATATATATATATATATATATATATATATACACATGTGTGTATATAGAGAGATATATACTTATATCTCACAATATAAATTAATTAGAATTTTTATTTGATATTTTAATACTAAAATTAAACAGACTGTGCACTTGTACATATTTTATAGATAAGTGCATGTGACATAATTGTGGTTGTTTTTTCACTCTGTTGTGTCCATCTCTTCTGCAACCCCATGGGCTGTAACCCTCCAGGCTCTTCTGTCTATGGGATTTGCTGGGTAGAATACTGGAGTGAGTTGCCATTTTCTTCTCCAGGGAATCTTCTGACCTGGGCATTAAACCCACATCTCTTGCATTGAAAGTGGATTGTTTACCACTGGGCTACCTGGGAAGACCTATAATTGTGGTAATATGTACTGAATGTTTTTACTTGTTTAACTGCTTCCTTTGTTTTTAAAATAGTATAGCAGGTCCTCAAAAAATTAAAAATAGAACTGTCCTATGATCCAGCAATTCCACTTTCAGGTATTTATCCAAAGGAAATGAAAACACTAACTGGGAAATATAAAGAATATATGCACCTTTATATTAATTGCACCATTATTTATAACAGTCAAGGTATGGATATATGAAAATAACCTATGTTTCCATCAACAGAGAAATAAAGTAGATGTGGTATGTGTATGTATGTACGTATATGTGTGTGTGAAATATTATTCAGCCATAAAAAAAGAATGAAATCTCATCATTTGCAACCATACAGGTGGAGCTCAAGGGCATTATGCAAAGTAAAGACAAATGTGATACAACAATAAACAAACAAACAAAAACAACAAATGCAATTATTGTGCTATGGATACAATTTAAAATGTTACAGATATACTCTATCTGAATTTATGTCTTTGACACACTATCATATGTCTTTATAAGAGCATTAAAAAAACAGATATTACAAAGTTTCCTGGCTTCCTGAGTTATAAGCAAATTCAAAAATAGAAGAAATTAACCTTTAAAGAGTAAAGTTGCAAGTGACTTTCAAGAATTTCTGTGTCAACCCACCTACAACTGTTGGAAATTAGAGACCTCAGCTGGTTAAGAACCGCCCTTGTCTAAGTCTTTTCCATGACACTTAACATATAACTATGTAGCTCAGTACAAATATTTACATATAGTTAAGAAAGGAAGTGAAGGGCAAAGGAGAAAAGGAAAGATAACCATCTGAATGTAGAGATCCAAAGAACAGCAAGGAAAGATAAGAAAGCTTTCTTAGGTGAACAATGCAAAGAAACAGTGGAAAACAATAGAATGGGAAATACTAGCTGGGATACTATAGATACCAAGGGAACATTCATGCAAAGATGGGCACAATAAAAGACAGAAATGGTATGGACCTAATAGAAGCAGAAGATAATTAAGAAGAAGCGGCAAGAATATACAGAAGAACTATATAAAAAAGAACTTCATGACCCAGAAAGCCACAATGATGTGATCACTAACCTAGAACCAGACATCCTGGAGTGTGAAGTCAAGTGGGCCTTAGGAAGCATCACTATGAACAAAGCTAGTGGAGGTGATGAAATTCCAGCTGATCTATTTCAAGTCTTGAAAGATGATGCTGTGAAAGTGCTGCACTCAATATGCCAGCAAATTTGGAAAACTCAGCAGTGGTCACAGGACTGGAAAAGGTCAGTTTTCATTCCAATTCCAAAGAAGGGCAATGCCAAAGAATATTGAAACCACTGGACAAAAGCATTCATCTCACACATTAGCAAAGTAATGCTCAAAATTCTCCAAGCTAGGCTTCAACAATATGTGAACTTCCAGATGTTCCAGCTGGATTTAGAAAAGGCAGAGGAACCAGAGATCCAATTGTCAACATCCGTTGGATCATCAAAAAAACAGGAAAGTTCCAGAAATACATCTACTTTTGCTTATATTGACTACACCAAAGCCTTTGATTGTGTGGGTCACAACAAACTGTGGAAAATTCTTAGAGATGGGAATACCAGACCACCTGACCTGCCTCCTGAGAAATCTGTAAGCAGGTCAAGAAGCAACGGTTAGAACCAGATATGAAACAATGGACTGGTTCCAAATTGGGAAAGGAGTACATCAAGGCTGTATATTGCCAACCTGATTATTTAACTGCTATGCAGAGTACATCATGAGAAATGCCAGGCAGGATGAAGCACAAGCTCAAATCAAGGTGGCTGGGAGGAATATGAACAATCTCAGATATGCAGATGACACCATCATTATGGCAGAAAGTGAAGAGGAACTAAAAACCTCTTGATGAAAGTGAAAAAGATGAGTGAAAAAGTTGGCTTAAAACTCAACATTTACAAAACGACAATCATGGCATCTGGTCCGTCACTTCATGGGAAATAGATGGGGAAACAGTGTCAGACTTTATTTTTTGGGCTTCAAATTCACTGCAGATGGTGATTGCAGCCATGAAATTAAAAGACGTTTACTCCTTGGAAGGAAAGTTATGACCAACCTAAATAGCATATTCAAAAGCAGAGACATTACTTTGTCAGCAAAGGTCCGTCTAGTCAAGGCTATGGTTTTTCCAGTGGTCATGTATGGTTGTGAGAGTTGGACTGTGAAGAAAGCTGAGCACCGAAGAATTGATGCTTTTGAACTGTGGTGTTGGAGAAGACTCTTGTGAGTCCTTTGCACTGCTAGAAGATCAAACCAGTCAATCCTAAAGGAGATCAGCTCTGAATATTCATTGAAAGGACAAATGCTGAAGCTGAAACTCTAATTTTTGCCCTCCTGATGTAAAGAGCTGACTCATTAGAAAAGACCCTGATTCTGGGAAAGACTGAAGGCAGGAGGAGAAGGGGATGACAGAGGACAAAATGGTTGGGTGGCATCACTGACTCAATAGACATGAGTTTTCAAGCTCCAGTGAAGGACAGGAAAACCTGGCATGTTGCAGTCCACGGGGTTGCATAGAGTCGAATACAGCTGACCAACTGAACAACAGCAAGGTAGCTCAATGTACTTAATAAATGTTGTTGATCAAAATGGCATGCTTACAGAAAACTTAGGTTTATTACCAGAGACAAAATAGTCAAATATTTAGGGTTATGTATTTCACAATGTACACACTGGATATCCTGTTTAATCTTAAAGAACCAGATAGCTAAATCAGATATTACTATTCTCTTTTACAGTATATCACATGTGAATATGGAGCATGGTTAATTTCAATCTGAACACAATTACAACTGTATAATTAATTATGTAACTCCATTCAGGGATTTAAAAGAGGAGCTATTTGTAACTCTTTGTAAGTCACACACATGCAAATGTGCACCAGTGTTTATAAACCACGATAACTGGAAAACACACACAGTAGCAGGATGTATAGATACTTCTGCAGCATGACTAAAACAAATCACATTATTAATTATATGATTAAAATTATAACAGAAGTGTAGACCTTTATCCACACTATTACAGATGAAGGTACTCATGAATATAATATATTCATTAAATATACAAGAGAGAACCAATATCCAAACTATATTGAGAGTTTAATTCAAAAACTGTGTTTTTTTTTGCCTTTGTAAAGCCTTCATTAGGTTGAATTTTACATCCATTTACAGTAGAATAACATTCTTCCCAACAGACTTGAACAGAGGAGTGCTAATCTTTATTCATAAGGCCAATAAATTTGTTCAAAGAACACATCTGCTAAAGGCTAAAATGACTCTGAGCAAGATGAATGGGGACTTTGTTTCGCTGTCTAGTGACAGCTATTACACAAGGTGTAGGTTATTTATTTTTGGCTTGCTGCTAAAGACTGTGGTATGGCAGGTGAAACACCAGATAAAAATGCTTTCAGGGTTGGCTTTATAATTGTATCCCCAAGAGGAAAAAATGAACTGTACATGTACATACACACAATTTCAGTTCAGCAAGGGAAACATTTTAAGTTTTATATAAGTCCATGTGCAATATTATGATTTCTTTTGGGAATGGCAACCAACCATTCACAGTTTATATTGTTTTACTTTATTACTAATGTTTCTAATACTTTTATTATCTGGGTTTTATGATGCATTATCATGAAAGAAGTTACTGTGTTACCCAGCAAGAATAGAAAAGTTTTTTTACTTTACTTCTAACAAGTCAATGGAGACCCAAAAGATTAAGTAGCATTAAAATAAAAGAGATATTTTCATGAATGGATTATAGGAAAGTATTTTCACCCTTAGAGAAAATAAAGTTGCTTACTGTTTGTGATACTTGTATATAATTGTTTATGTTTCTTTTTGTGTGTCCATTGTTTATGGACAATGTCTTTGTGTCCACTGTTTCCGATTATGGACAAAGAATAGGACACAACTGAGTGAGCAACAATGTTTATGATTCTTGTGGCTTGCCCAATAGAAAGGCAACTATACCTTCATCCAAATAGGTAAACAACTTAATCCCCCCTGCAAATAATTTTTGTTTTATTTTACTTTGGCTTTAGTAATTGGGAGTTCCTTATTAGTTATTAATATTTGCATAATATGCTTTAAGATAAAGTTGGAATCTAGGCATTTTCTCCCTGTTATCTAATTCAGGTTTCATAATAAAGTTTTGAAAATGTATGGTTTATAATTCAATATAAATGCAGAAATATATCTCAAAGTAATAAGTACATACTGGATTATAAACTGTTACAAATTCTCTTTATAATAGTTAACATTAAAATATTCATCATTTAAGCAAAACATTCAAATTGTGACAATAATACAGGGCGATTAGGTAGTGGGTAGTTTCTGATCTGCGCTCGGGGTGCTTGCAGTCACGACTCGTATTTGCTCTCCTATTTAAAGGAATAGCATATCACTTTTACATGCTGAGCTTTTTGTGTAACAACATATCATCTTGAATCATGGTGCTGAACTCTCATTCTGGTCTCTTGTTGATATCTGATTCAGGTTCCGATTATTGCGGATCAAGAACTCCATCTAGTCACCACTAAATCATCTTAGCTTCAGTTGAACTATTACATTTTTTAAAATCCTTCTATAGCCTGATCAATAAAAGTGTGTGGAGATTGAAATCATCATTAAATTATTTTCTCCCTTTTTTGTACTTTGGGAAAAAGCAGTATGTTTCAAAGGAGTATCATTAGATCAGAGGAGAGAAGGAAGAGGGGGATGCAGGAAAGGAGGAGAAGGAAAAAGGGAAAGGGGGTGAGAAAGGGGAAAAAAAGAGGAAGTCGGGAGACAGGATGGAAGGAGACAATTTGCTCTAATTTTCTGTTCAAGGGAAGGAAGAGTCAGAGGCAGAGTAAGCTCATGCATTAATGAATGCTCCTAGAGCTGTCTTTTTTGATTTATAAAGCCCATAAAAATATGATTGCCTTAAAAGATTTGTGAGAAAGAGATGGCCCCAAAACCTCCACAGGCAATTCAGATATCGGCGCCCAAAGTGAATGGTTAAGAAACTTTTCCATCGAAACAAATGATTTGTACTGCCCTGCATAGTCATCTTATGTCATTTAGGTGAGACCATGTTGTAGGATTGCCAGGCCAAATGAGAAAGAGAGAAAGAGAGAGAGTGCTTAATCACACTCTCACATGCTTCCATTTGTAGGAAATACTCGTATAGCATAGTCAAAAACATTGACATCACACATCACCTTTCCTTCGTGGGCTCTCCAAAAGAAATAATTGCTGCAACTTTTGTATTCATCTGTATCTTCCTGTGGGCAAACGATTGCTACTTATTCATTTAACAACTATTTATTGAGCTTCTTCTTTCCAGGTACAGTGTACATAGCTATCAATAACATGCACTAAAATTTTCATTCTCTTTGAATGAATATTATGACAGAAACATGCAATAAACACATAATTTTAAAGGAAGCTAGATATTAAGTGATAAGAGGAGAATATGGAGGGTGAGAGGGAATGTCACATGGGGGTAGGAATTTTCATTGATAATCAGGAAGGTCTCATTGAATTGACACAATCTGAAGAAAGAGTGACTAGTAGGAGGCAAGACATCATGGACACATCTGATAGGAGAATGAATCCAGCAGATATATTAAATGCAGAGCCTAATGGCTCAGAGAGGAAAGAATCTGCCTGCAATGCAGGAGACTCAGCTTCAAAATCCCTGGAGAAGGGGATGACTTCAGTATTCTTGCCTGGAGAATTCCTTGGACAAAGGAGCCTGGCTGGTTACAGTCCATGGGGTCACAAAGAGTCTGACATTGTAGTGGGAAGTCCTAATAATGTACTTTCACAGCCTTGAGAAATTCTACAGAAATAGCACCTGGAAAGATAGCAAGCATATATTAAGAAACTGTGCTAATGAGTACCTTTCATGTTTTTCTTAAGAATAATCTCCTTGTTACAAACCCCAGGGCCAGACTCAGAAGGGAGTATGACAGGGATCATGAAAGCATGGGCCTTGGAACACCAGGTCGGCGTCAGGCATGGACCTGCCTGACCACTTGCTGGTTGTTCCCGAGATGAGCCAAGGGGGCACGGCCTGGGGTAATAGCAAGGAGATCTGGGCCGTGTCAGTGTAGTGTCTTGGGAAAGATGAGATCAAAGACTTGTAGTCTGCAACTAGGGGTAAAAGCCTCAGTGCAGAGGCTGGAGGTCCCTTGACCACTGCCCCAGGTCTCTGTTCTGTCTTCCTTCTCGTCGCTCGCTCCCAGGCCATTAAGACAAGAGGAGATGACTGAGCTTTCATTTCACTCTTGGAACAGGAAAATGGTCATTCCAAGCATAACCGGGAAGCATAGAGTGGCTGAAGAGTCAGAGCCGGGAGAGCAGACATTAGAGATGCACAGGATTTGGGACATTTCTGTAGGAACGCAGGGAGCGCTGCATAGACTGTGCCTGCATTGCAGGCAGATTCTTTCCTGTCTGAGCCATCAGGCTCTGCATTTAATATATCTGCCGGATTCATTCTCCTATCAGATGTGTCCATGATGTCGTGCCTCCTACTGGTCACTCTTTCTTCAGATTGTGTCAATTCAATGAGACCTTCCTGATCATCAGTGAAAACAGGGGGATTTGCAGGCATGACTGACTTGGTGATGGGATGTGAAAATGACAAGCATCCTGTGTGATCTCTTGATATGGGCTTTGAGCACTGGACACAGAGAACCATTGCTGAATGAGATGAGACAATCCTTGTGAGGTCTACTGAACATCTGAGTGAAGAGACTGCCTATGATATTGGATACATGAGTTATGTCCAAGCTAGAGATACAATTTGCATGTATTTGGCAAGTTCCATTTTTAAAAAATGTGCAATATCCATGGAAACCAGTTACTTCTGGTGTCTTATTTGCAAACATTGAATTTCACCAGATACTTTGAAGAAATTTCTCATTTCATTCAAATATTATGCTGCTTCTAAAAATTAGAATTTTTTAAAACCTTTCATTTAAATAATGAAGTAGACTTATTTGTTGCTGGAGGGAAAATTTAGCCATTAGAGAATATTTCCCTCATATAATATGTCTCTTATGAGAGACGGAAATGTAGAATAGCACATAACATGTTTACAACCTCTATCCTTTATCCACTCACTAAGTACATTTGGACTAATAAGACAGTAAGAAAAAAACAATGGCTGTCATTGCTGATGTCAAATTTCCATAAGTGTGTCTGTGAGCCTTTCCACTCCCATGTAAAATGTAAATGCTTTTTAATGAAAGGTTACAATAATTTTCAAAAAGGTCTAGAGAATTCATAGATGCTATTTTTAACATTAGAAAATTCACTTGCTTTATATGATGATGAGAACCTACAAGGCTCTGGTCTTCCCAGTGGTCAGATACAGTTGTGAGAGCTGGACCGTAAAGAAGGAAGAGTGTCAAAGAATTGATGCCTTTGAACTGTGGCAGGAGGAGACTCCTGAGAGTCCCTTGGACAGCAAGGAGATCAAACCAGTCAATCTTCAGGGAAATCAACCCTGAATACTCTTTGGAAGGACTGATGTCAGATGCCAATTTTGATCATCTGATGCAAACAGCTGACTCACTGGAAAAGTCCCTGATGATTTGAAAGATTGAGGGCAGAAGGAGAAGAGGGCATCAGAGGGTGAGATGGCTGGACAGCATCACCGATGCAATGGACATGAACTTGGCAAACTTCAGGAGATGGTGAGGGACAGGGAGGCCTGGCTGCTGCAGTCCATTGGGTTGTAAAGAGTCAGACCCGACTGGGCGACCGAACAACAACATAACTTATGGTATGTGTCTTTGTTAAAGATTATGATTGCTAACGGTTTTTGAGTTTTGAGTGGCCATCATGTTCCAGAGATGAATCTAATAGGCTTAGAACTTTATCTTATGGATTATTCGATAAACAAATAACCTAAGTAAAATTTTACCAATGGAAGAGTCTGGATTAAGAAAGTTTAAATAACTTGCTGCCAGGTAAAAGTGACTAATAGTGGAAGATAAATTTTAAACCAAGAAAGTAAGGATTCAGAGCATGTTCACTAAAGTTGATTTGCTACAATCTCTAGATGGAATCAATTTAGGACTTATTTAAAGGAAAAGTGTCCGGAAATAAAGACCACGAAAGAAGAGCATCAAAGGGTCTATTCACTAACAGGAGCTGGATTCGTCTGAAAGTCATCAGAGGTTTTAATGTCACAGACACTTGGATTGGTTAAAAAAAAAAAGAATGTAAGAATATGATGTATGAAGTACAGAAAAGGTTCCATTATCAGTTCTTACAAATGGATGGCTTCAGGACAAGCCATCTAGAAAGTACATTCTATATGTTTGATTTTCACAAGAAAAAGGGCATATGTAAAGTGTGGGACGGTATAGTCCACAGTTTCAGGTTCAGGAAAAAAAAAAAACATTCCTTTCACTATTGATGAAACTCTAAGTATAGAAGTTTGAAAAAAGAAAAATTAAGCTTGCACCTCTATGATTCAGAGTATATTGTTACTCAATGTCCAACAAGGACAGTTAATGAATTGCTTCCATTTGTATCCATTTCTACTTGCTCAAATCATATGCAATAGCTATGGAAACTGTATCCGAAGCTTCTTAAAATCTTTAGCCTCAGACTGTGAAATATAATTTTAGTTCAATGATCTTGAGCTCTGAAATAACTAAATAACATTGTCAAATTAACCTCTTTTAAGTATAAAATCAATATCTCTAAGTCCCTAAGACAGAATTTGAGAGACTATTGACTAGAGACAAAGTATCACTTATTTCATCTAGTTATCAATTTCAATTATCAATTTCTAATATCCTTTTTTGTGTCATTTTCATTTACTCTTTCTCAAGGAAACTTGTAGACATTTTATATAGAAAATTTACTCTCTTTAGTCAATGAAGTTCTAATCTGTTTTCTAGTAGTAATGGAATATTTTATTCAAATCAGAAACATGCATTGATTCCCTACTGTTAAAAGAACTGACTTTAGCCACCGTGTGGCATACTATGATGAATGAGAAATAGAAGCTCAAATTCAAATAGACACATACAGATTTTGTTTATGTGAATGGAACAGTAAATATTTTATACACAGCATGGATCCATAAATTCCATTTAGTCTGTGTAAGTTCTTGAGTGTGAAAAAACATCATTATTAGTAATAGGAAGAGATATGTGAACATATGAGGCACAGTTTAAAAACTGTAGTTCTAAGTCCGGAGTCCAAGCATGTAATTTACCTTAATAAGCTCTCCCTGCTCTGAAGTGCCTACATGTTAAAACAAGTACATGAACTCAAGACTGTCAAGATCCTCATGTAGAACTTTCATATGGGCCACAGGCAAATTTAAGTTATCCTATACCATAATTTCATCAATGTAACAGGGAAACATTTTCAGAAGCAAAAGGAATAAGGCTTTCTCTTGGTAAAGGTAGCTTCTTACTTAGGATTTTCATGTGGCTCAGTTCAGTTCAGTTCAGTCGCTCAGTTGTGTCCGACTCTTTGTGACCCCATGAATCGCAGCACGCCAGGCCTCCTTGTCCATCACCAACTCCCGGAGTTCACTCAGATGCCATCCAGCCATCTCATCCTCGGTTGTCCCCTTCTCCTCCTGCCCCCAATCCCTCCCAGCATCAGGGTCTTTTCCAATGAGTCAACTCTTCACATGAGGTGGCCAAAGTACTGGAGCTTCAGCTTTAGCATCATTCCTTCCAAAGAAATCCCAGAGTTGATCTCCTTCAGAATGGACTGGTCGGATCTCCTTGCAGTCCAAGGGACTCTTAAGAGTCTTCTCCAACACCACAGTTCAAAAGCATCAATTCGGTGGTCAGCCTTCTTCACAGTCCAACTCTCACATCCATACATGACCACAGGAAAAACCATAGCCTTGACTAGATGGACCTTAGTCGGCAAAGTAATGTCTCTGCTTTTGAATATACTATCTAGGTTGGTCCTAACTTTTCTTCCAAGCAGTGGCTAATATTTTTAAAACAGCTCATAGCTACCTCCCACTTTAAATTCCTTGGAAGACAAAAGTAAAATTCAAGAGAGAGAAAGCATGAAGTGCATAGCTCATGGGAAGTCCGAGTTTGCCTTCCCAGAAAAGTGGTTTCTCTTTGAGTACCTTCTCAAGTTTGGAAGGATAAGATATAGGTATTCTCCAACTGTTTTTTTAAATCTACCCATGGGAATTAAGCTGAGAAGACAAGTCCATTAGAAGAGACAGTGAGGGTTAGAGCCAAAGCTTAGGATTCAAATAAACAGCTCCATTTACCCAGTTTATCTTTTGTCTCAAGATTCAGTGGTAGGGAATCAAATTTGGTCAACATTTTATACGTACATCATCCTATTTCTCATCTCAATATTTTGAGATAATAGTAGTACTCCATTTAGGGAAATTTTATTATCTTTTAAAATATTATTTGGTAAGTTAAGCATAGTAAATATAGATTTGAATTATGTTTTAATCACATAAGATATATAAAATCAAAGCCTTTCAATAATTATTAATGTTAAATAATATTATTTAATATATGAAAAATAAAATAAGAACAAAAAAAGGCCATAAAACACATACATTGTTACAAAATATATGGTATTTAAACATGTATGGATACACATTAAAATGGGGAAGGAAATGATAAGCTACTCTATTATTTTTCCTTGGAGAACCCCATGGACAAAGGAGCCTGGTGGGCTACAGTCCATGGGGTCACAAAGAGTCAGACACGACTGAAGCAACCAAGCACACATATATGTTAAAAATGCACACAGAAGAATGAGGAGTGAGTACAGTTCCTTTCCTAATAGTCTGAAAACCTACTGAGTGCTTTAAAAAGCACTCTTCTAAGAAAGACAACAGAATCCAAACACTCCATCATGTATCATTCACAAAGGACCATTTTCTGATAAAAGCAAATAAATAATAAAAGCACTAGACAAATCATGAAACAGGAAAACATGCTCTATAGACAGTAAAAGTAACAGCTAATTAAAAGTGAACACAAGATGGCCTGGATGTGGGATGAAGGAGACCAACATTTGAAAGAAATTCAAAGAACCAAAAGAAAATGTGTTCAGATAAGTAAATAAAATGTGATCTTAATAGGGAAAGATTCAATGAATCTTAGCAAGAGGTTGAATTTTGAAAAAGTATTAGAACTAAGGGTCAGCTTATGGTCAGGAAAATGTCATTAGGGAAGGAATTTTTCCCACTATTAATAGCTGGAAAACTCGACAGATATGAGTCAAGAGCTTTAAGACATTGAGTCATTATGAGGACAACACTATACTCCCTGAAAGAAGGAAAAGAAATGTGATCTCTTTGATCGCCATGGCTTTTAGCCTGGAGTGCCTCTCTAGATCATGGTTCCATGAGGGCTATCATGAAACAGAGCACAGCCTCTTCCTGAGTTGGGGGGACAGAGATCATAGTTCAGGAACCATAGCAGCTGGAATTTGCAAAGAGCTGCAGAAATCTGCACAGAGTCCCCTTGATTCTGAGAGTTAAGCCATGCATGTATGATTTGAAAATCTACAAAATGGATGAAAAATAACCAGATTGCTGTTACCTCAACAGTTCAGAGATGACACATGACAGAGATACTTGGGAGGTCCAACCAGTCCAATGGACCCACTTCTTATGGCTCTGAGTCTGAGTCCCACTGGAGCAACCCTGCCAATCTTGCCAGGGGTGATAACATATCATCACCTGGTCACTGTAACCCCAGGATTCTATCATTCTTGCAGAATTCCAGCAACCTACTTGGATGTCATTATCCTTTCGCATCTCTCTTGGAGGTTCTCAAGGTCCCTGGGCCCCTTGTTAAGAATGTATTTCTCCAGCTCTCCTGAAGGGAATGTCGCCTGAACAATAGTAAGGGACAAATTTAGGGCATCCGTAAGTCTTACAAGATATGTCTACCTTAACATTCTAATCTTCATAAATCTTCAGACACTTTTCTTTATAATAAACCAAGGCTGGCATTTTAACTTAATTTAGTGCAGACCATTTTTAGATTCACATTTCATTCCATGGAACAATCAACCATCATAGCCACAGTCAGATTTGTAAATAAACACAGTGAACCAAGAATCCCTGCTTAGTAAACTCGTATGGAGACAATTTCTTCTTGATAAACCACTGCATTCCCTAACACTGATCCAATGCACTTAGGATCTATTTTCAAATGATTCAACCAGTTTTCTGTCAATAAATCAGCAGATGGGCCTTCAGTTGTTTCTCACACTTGGTTAGACTCACATTATAGAATCTCACATTGACCCTCTGGGATACACTGGGAAACAAATTTATTTATAGGACTAGGAGTAATGGGAAATTGTAAGAACAGGTCCAGAGGAAGCTCAGGTTTTCTGCAAGAAGCACCTACTGCAGAGGAGGTGATTGCAGCTTGAAGCAAGATTAGACAACTTCCGCAACCAAAGAAGGCTGTGGTCTCTTCTATTGATAAAGGGGAACTGGTAGCACTGGGGCTTCAAATTCAACAGAATCTACCCAGCTCCTACCTGCTTGGTATTAAGGGTCTTACACCTTCCAAATCAATAGTCTTATGTCCTAACACAACAGATCCCGTGAGGTCAGGATTAAGTTTTTGTTTAATTCAGCCACCAATAGGATTCAATTTTGCATCATGTTTATGCAAATCATGGCCATGAGGATAGAGAAGATAAGGTTTTCTTTTCAGTGAAACCATAGAAGTTGCTGGTCTCTTACCTGGATGTGGAATTGCTGATGGATGCTCTTATTTTTGCATCGGTTTCTCTAGTACATCTGGAAACAAACATACTGCATTTCTTGTTTTTATTAAAGAGTCCCATCATGGCAACTATTTGTCACCCAAAGGAATTTCTTTCTCGTCGTTTGATGTCAGTGTATCTACAGGTGACAATGTAAGTAACGGTTTTATTACTATATGATGTATAAGTAGGATAGTAGTAGTAATGTTGGGCACTCAGTCATGTCCAACTCTTTGTGACCCCTTGGACTGTAACCCGCCAGGCTCCTCTGTCCATGTGATTCTCCAGGCAAGAAAACTGGAGTGGGTTGCCATGCCCTCCTCCAGGCGATCTTCCCACCTCAGGATCAAACTCACGTCTCCTGCATTGACAGGTGGATTCTTTACCTGTGAGCTGCCAGGGGAGGTTGGAGGCGATATGGACCACTAATATGCTGACAGATAGACTTCTGGCTTTAATTGCAGGCTTTAGATGAAGATGACTCCCTTTCATCCTGCCACTGTGTTTGTCTGCAGCACCACTCACTCCTCTAACTCCCAGATGCCTGAGACATTTACTTATCAAGACCTTGAGAATGAAGGTTCCTTCAAGCTGAGAAAGTTCCTGGAGAGGGATTCAGCTGAGTACAGCCCTTTGCCCTTTGAACTTTGCCCTCTGAACTTTCTTTTCAAACTTGCCCTTTGAAGACTTGCATGGGAGCCTCAGGCTTATAAAAGACATGGGCTTTGGTGCAGAGCACAGACTTATTTCAGAAATCTACAAGAAGGAACATTTCCCAAGGAGTCATTGGGCCTGAAAATGTTGTCACAAGAAATAGAAATTACAGACTGATATCCATCATGAATTCTTAACAAATATTACTAAATCAAGTCTAACAATATGTAAGACTAGATGCACTGAAACTGGGGAGCAGGCAGTATAGCAGTTTGCTTTAATATCCAAAAATTAGACAATCACCATGTAGAAAGAATAAAGGAGATGATTCAGATGCTCTTTTCAATAGATAACGAGAACGTTTTTGCCACAGTTCAGCACAAATACATAAATAAAGATGCATGGGAAACTAGAGACAGGGAAAAGTAATCTCCTCCCAATGAGTTACCTGTGTGAAACCTACAGCAAATATTATACATAAATGTGAAATATTGAACAATTTATCCCTTGTGATTAGAAACCAGTTAATGATGTCTGCTCTAACCACTTCTGTTCAACACTGCACTGGTGCCTCAAGGGAGCACAAGACAAAAAAATGCATATGGTCTTGAGATTGGAAAAGAAGGATAAAGCTGTACTTCATCACAGATGCCATGAATAATTTTCAGGAAATGATTCTAACATGTCAAAAAAATTGCTTCATCTAATAAATAAGTTTAGCAAGGTTACTGTATATAAAGTAGCATTGATACATGAATTTCTATATGAAATCCACAAACAATTAATAATGAAATTAAAGCAATTACCTTTAAAATAAGAGCTGGCTCACTGGAAATGACCCTGATGCTAGGAAAGGTTGAAGGCAAAAGCAAAAGAGGGGGAGAGAGGATGAGATCATTAGATAGCATCACCAACTCAGTGGAAGCAAAGTCTGGGAGACAGTGAAGGATAGGGAAGCCTGGTGTGCTGCAGTCCATGAGGTGGCAAAGAGTCGGACACAGCTTACCAGCTGAACAACAACACAACTTTTAACATAGTATCAAAATGATAATAACATTGATAGCTGTTAACAATTCCATACTATAAACTTAAAGAATATTACTGATGTGAATAACAGAAGACATGTAAGTAAAATTTTTTTTATAAAATTATACAACCATTCATGAGATTTAAATATAGTCATTAATATCAGTGGATTTTATACAGTAAGTTTACAAGTGTTATTTACTTTAAAAATTGTTATTTTTACTTTGCCATGAACACTATGAACCTTTTTTCAGGCAATACAATCAATTGAGAATTTCGTTGTTATCCTTTCTTTCTCCTTCACTGTTTTCCCCTACATAATCCTTCCTTCTTCACCATATTGCTGCTGCTGTTGCTGCTAAGTCGCTTTGGTTGTGTCTGACTGTGCGACCCCATAGACGGCAGCCCACCAGGCTCCCCCATCCCTGGGATTCTCCAGGCAAGAACACTGGAGTGGGTTGCCATTTCCTTCTCCAATGCATGAAAGTGAAAAGTGAAAGTGAAGTCGCTCAGTCGTGTCTGACTCTTAGCGACCCCATGGACTACAGCCTACCAGGCTCCTCCGCTCATGGGTTTTCCAGGCAAGAACACTGGAGTAGGTTGCCATTGCCTTCTCCAATCTTCACCATACTCTGGACATATAAATCATTACCTGTATTTTATATTTAGATATCATTCCACAAGTTCCTAGTTACCTATATACTTTACTCTCACTAATTCAATATCTACCAAAAAATCTATTATATAAAGTATCAAATTTCTAGATTTGAAAGCAGGAAAAAATTTATAAATATGATGAAGACAGCCAAGCTGGTAAGTGGAAAAATGAAAATATAATTGTGGGCTTCTGTTACTTCAAAAGCTGGACTAATCTGTGCACCATTTTATATGTAGACTGAAATTCTTCAGCTATTATAATGTATATTCAGAATACGTCATGAAAACAATGAAAACAGAAGAAATACATATGTTACTAGACTATAAGTGTCATAATTTGAAGCATTCATAGACATATTTTACACACATTAAAAATAGTTTGTGTTAAAATTTATTTTCCTGTTGTCATGATAATATCAAGTTACTTGGTAATGTCCACATTAGCTCCTTGCCTAGTTATGAAAGTATAAGTATTTTGACTAATTCAGCTGTTCCATAAGTTTTGAAGTAGATATATAATATGTATGGATCAAGATTAATTTTTCTTCAGTTTTTTAACAGTGACTGTGATAGTAATTCAGTACCCTAACATACTAAACAAAGATCCTTTCCAAAATAGAATGCCATTTTAGATTATAGAATACTCTGAAAATGGTAAAGTTTTAAATTAACATTTTAGAATTTGTCAGGAAATCTGTAACCGAATCCAATTTTTATGCTAACTTCAAACAGCAATTGTAATGAACATAGGTTCTTTTTATCTTAGAGTTATCTAATCTCTTGCTTTGTTTATGTTAATTATCTTGAAATCTATATTATGAATTTATGCTGACAAAAACCAAGAAGGAATTAAGGAAGGAGCATTTTCTTAAGTAGGACCAGACAGATTTCTAAACAGTTTTAGAAGGGATCACACTGAAGTTAGAACTCCAGTCATTTGCAATAGGAATCAACATTAACAGATTGTGATACTTTTTCATGTAAAGACTATCATGAATATTCTATGCTGTCTTAATTTTAAATTACTTACGTGTGCAATTTATATTAAATGGCATTAAATCGAGATGCTCTCTTTTTTATACTCATGTTATGTCTTAGCCCAGTTTCTCTTCTGTTTTATTAATTCATAATTCATGACTGTATTCTGATGTCTAGGAGTGCTGCAGACAATTATTAGTGTTCCCCCACGCCTGCCCTGTGGGCATGGTTTCATTTACTTCCTATCTTACTGCAGTGTTTTCTGAATAAATGGCAGGTTGAAAAATGATGAAAATAAGAGTCTACTCGTTAGTAAACTGTTCCCCCTTTTCATGGATTAGGCATCATGGGGAATTAACTAAACTTTTTACATCTTAACAGAAAAAAAAAATGTTTACCTTGAAATTTCTTGGGACCACTGATCATGCCAAACTGGCAAAATCTCATTTTGTTCAGTTCAGTTCAGTCGCTCAGTCGTGTCCGACTCTTTGCAACCCCATGAACTGCAGCACGCCAGGCCTCCTGCCTATCACCAACTCCTGGAGTCCACCCAAACTCATGTCCATCGAGTCAGTGATGCCATCCAGTCATCGCACCCTCTGCCGTCCCCTTCTCCTCCTGCCCTCAATCTTTCCCAGCATCAGGGTCTTTTCCAATGAGTCAGCTCTTCGCATCAGGTGGCCAAAGTATTGGAGTTTCAGCTTCAACATCAGTCCTTCCAATGAACACCCAGGACTGATCTCCTTTAGGGTGGACTGGTTGGATCTCCTTGCAGTCCAATGGAATCTCAAGAGTCTTCTCCAACGCCACAGTTCAATAGCATCAGTTCTTCAGCTCTCAGCTCTCAGCTCTCTTTATAGTCCAACTCTCACATCCATACATGACCCTGGAAAGTAATAAAAACAACTTCAAGAGCTACCAGGGGGAATCCCTTTCCTTCCTACAAATTTAGAGCATTGTGAGATTGCCATAGTGGGACAGCTAGGAAAAAAAAATGTGTGATCCCAGCATTAAAGCTCTAAAAAAATGGTCTATTTGTGACTTAGCTGTTGAAGGTGTGAATAGTGGAGGCAAAGTAGAAAGAGAAAAACTTCTCTGAAAACAAAACAAAACATAGTAGGCAACCCTACTTATGAGAATGTCAACAGTGAAGATCTGGCGAGAATGAAGCTGTCATTTCTGAAAATAGAAATGGCACTCTCAAGCCAAATATTGTGATAAGGACAGAGGAGTAGCTATCAGAATACCTGTGTAGGGGAACAGAATTTGCCAGCCTAACATATCACTGTGGCATGCAGATTTCTTTGAGCTGAAAACAGTCAAGGCTCAAAAGTCTCAGAAAGAAACCTTAACCACCTGCCTCGTTGCTGCTAGAGCGTACCTTGCGGACTTGCTCCTGGAAGGGGGCCATCGCCATAACCTCTAGTATGACCTAGGTGTGGAGACAAGGGAGGATCTAACCAAGTCTGCTCCTTAAATTTCCTCTGTGTCTTATGGTCTCTGCCCGGCCCTTTTGTTTACCAAACATTTGCTTTCCCATCTTCACGGAATTGCCTTCCGGCCCCTTTGAAATGCCAAACCATTACATCCACATCTTCTTTTGTCTTTAGCTGAAGATGATATTTATGGTGAGAGTTCCAGCCATTCTGATGGGCTAACTCAGTCTTCCCGGGTCTCTCTCATGTATAAATGCTGTGACACTTTTGCCTGATTTTCTCCTGTTAATCTACCTGATGTCAATTTAATACTTAGACCAGTCAGAAGAACCTAAAGGGGCACACAGGAAGTCTGCCTTCCTGACTGTAGGTTGTACCATGAAACTCATGAAGGAGTGAACACATCAACACACGACAGACCGCGCCTTCCAGTCTCTCCCCGAGATCTGACCTTCTGTCTTTGCTGACCCACTCTCGGCCCTTCTACCATGCTCTGCTCTCCTGCAGGTCTGCAGTCACATACGACAGTGGGGAGTTTAATTGCGCTACTGCCATTTGTATTCAGACACCTGTGAGGCACTGACAGACAGGAAAAGACAGCCAGAAAACAAAGTCAAGGGAATTCAGTCTCCCGTGACCCTTCTGGCACAGTCCTCACAGTCTTGGGAAGGGCAATTGGCTCATAAGGAGATACTAACATTCCTCAAAATCTACTCCTAGCACTTGTTGACCCCTGAGTCACAACTTGAGTTAGATCCCAAGTTTGCTAGACAGTGAATACAGTGTCTCATACTAAAGAAGATAAAAAACATTCAGTCTTATATTTCTATGTTATATGCATAATAACCAGTTTACACATAAAATTTTAGTATACTGTTTTCATACATTCATTCATTCATGTATGTGTGTGTGTGTAAAACAATTATATGGTAACAGAGTTGCTTGGGATATGTATACTCCTCTTGGTCATGTGTGAAAGTTTAAATGGACCAGAATCGATGTTTTAGCCATCCCTGAAGAGTATGCGTAATACAGCACATTTAGTGCACAGTTTTGCAGTAAATTCTTATAGAAAAAATGACATTAATGTGAGTTATTATAGCTCTCAACCAGATTCACTTCTAATTATTCTTTTCCTGTCAAGCACTGTTATGAAGAATAATATTAATGGTAATACCAAATTCAGTTTGGACAGCATCTTTTAACTTAAACTATTCACTTTAAATATAATTCAATTAAATTGATCACTTAGTTTATATGAACACATGGTTGGGTTAAGAGTAAAAACTCATCCTGTCATCTAACATGGCTGGAGGCCAGTAGCAGGCAATCAGTAAGCACAGTTCTTTCTGCCCATAACCACTTCCCACTCTGTACTATGTGAACTGCCAGGCACAGCCAAGCCACTGCCTCTGCTATGTTCTGGATTTTCTCATACATAAACGGGCTCTTTTTGAAAGCAAAACTCTACCTTTTTCATAAAATCAGAATAGAAATAAGATCTATTGGCCACAAAAAAGTAGCTCAGTTCAGTTCAGTCGCTCAGTCATGTCTGACTCTTTGCGACCCCATGAATCGCAGCAGCCAGGCCTCCCTATCCATCACCAACTCCCGGAGTTCATTCAGACTCACGTCCATCGAGTCCGTGATGCCATCCAGCCATCTCATTCTCGGTCATCCCCTTCTCCTCCTGCCCCCAATCCCTCCCAGCATCAGAGTCTTTTCCAATGAGTCAACTCTTCCCATAAGGTGGCCAAAGTACTGGAGCCTCAGCTTTAGCATCATTTCTTCCAAAGAAATCCCAGGGTTGATCTCCTTCAGAATGGACTGGTTGGATCTCCTTGCAGTCCAAGGGACTTTCCCCTTCTCCTCCTGCCCCCAATCCCTCCCAGCATCAGAGTCTTTTCCAATGAGTCAACTCTTCCCATAAGGTGGCCAAAGTACTGGAGCCTCAGCTTTAGCATCATTTCTTCCAAAGAAATCCCAGGGTTGATCTCCTTCAGAATGGACTGGTTGGATCTCCTTGCAGTCCAAGGGACTCTCAAGAGTCTTCTCCAACACCACAGTTCAAAAGCATCAATTCTTCAGTGCTCAGCCTTCTTCACAGTCTAACTCTCACATCCATACATGACCACAGGAAAAACCATATCCCTGACTAGATGGACCTTAGTCAGCAAAGTAATGTTTCTGCCTTTGAATATGCTATCTAGGTTGGTCATAACTTTCCTTCCAAGGAGTAAGCATCTTTTAATTTCATGGCTTCAATCACCATCTGCAGTGATTTTGGAGCCCCCAAAAATAAAGTCTGACACTGTTTCCCCATCTATTTCCCATGAAGTGATGGGACCAGATGCCATGATCTTCGTTTTCTGAATGTTGAGCTTTAAGCCAACTTTTTCACTCTCCTCTTTCACTTTCATCAAGAGGCTTTTGAGTTCCTCTTCACTTTCTGTCATAAGGGTGGTGTCATTGCATATCTGAAGTTATTGATATTTCTCCCAGCAATCTTGATTCCAGCTTGTGTTTCTTCCAGCCCAGTGTTTCTCATGATGTACTCTGCATATAAATTAAATAAGCAGGGTGACAATATATAGCCTTGACGTACTCCTTTTCCTATTTGGAACCAGTCTGTTGTTTCATGTCCAGTTCTAACTGTTGTTTTCTGATCTATATATACGTTTCTCAAGAGGCAGGTCAGGTGGTCTGGTATTCCTGTCTCTTTCAGAATTTTTCCACATGGGGTTGCAAAGAGTTGGACAAGATTGAGAACATGTGCAGCACTTTTAATAGGACACATGGTGGTCTCACTCTCTCCATTGCAGCCACCTGTGGGGCTCTGTTGACCATCTCGTTAATTCTGATATACCCAGAGTTGCCTTGGCAACTCTCTGCTCGTGCCTCTAGAGATGAGTGGACCCCACCTTTAGCCTGTCTGTCAGCTCATAGAAGGACAGTTATCATGAGAGGTGACGTGGTGCACCAGCTAAGCCCACATAGGTCTGTTTAGGTGATCCAGAGTGTGAAAACAGAAGGGGACTGGATGCCTGACACCAGGTAGGTGATAATATTACGCTGAAGGCAAAATGAGAGAAAATACAACTTTATAACATCGCTTTGCAGACAAGAGTTAATATAGTAAAAGCTATGTTTTTTCCAGTAGCCATGTATGCATATGAGAGATGGACGATAAAGGAGGCGGAGGGCCAAAAAAATGATGCTTTCAGATTGTGATGCTGGAGAAGACTCTTGAGGCCTATGGACTATAAAGAGATCCAACCAGTCCATCCTAAAGGAGATCAGCCCTGAATATTCATTGGAAGGACTGATGCTATAGCTGAAGCTCCAATGCTTTGGTCACCTGATGCTAAGAGCCTACTCATTGGAAAAGACGCTGATGCTGAGAGAGATTGAGGGCAGGAGGAGAAGGGGCGACAGAGGATGAGATGGTTGGATGGCATCACCGACTCAATGGACATGAGTTTGAGCAGACTTAGGAGATAGTGAAGGACAGGGAAGCCTGGCATGCTGTCGTCCATGGGTTGCAAGGAGTCAGAAACAACTTAGCAACTGAACAACAACAACAAGTTAAAGTCACTGTGGTCTTTTGCTTCAGTTACAGGTGATGATGGGTACAAGGCTCAAATAATTAAACAAAATAAATATACAAATAAATGAATAAATGGAAAGATTTTCCTATCAACTATCTATTTTACTTCAACTTATCTATGCAATTTAGGATGAAGTCATGGCCGCTCTTCCTCTGAAATCTTTTCAAGGAGATTGCTATTTTTTGGTATACTCTGAGACCTACTAGTGCTTTTGTGCTTAAATAATTTATAACAGACAGTAAGTGCAATGTGCTGTTTAAATCATGCGGTCTTATTTTGTAAAAGCATCTATACGCAGGTATGCACATTTCTACCCTGTGTTGTAATCCTGAGGCAGCATGCTTCAGAAAAACTAAGAGGATGCTATTGGAATCTTTCCTGTTTAAGTGCATCCGGGTTCTCATTCTCACATTGGATTTGGTTTGATACCCACTCACCCACACTCAATCCTAAAGGGAATCAACACTGAACGTTCATCAGAAGGACCAATGCTGACACCGAGGCTCCAATACTTTGGCCACCTGATGCAAAGAGCCGACTCATTAGAAAATGAGTCTAATGCTGGGAAAGACTGAAGGTGGGAGGAGAAGGGGGAGACAGAGGATGAGGTGGTTGGATGGCATCACCAACTCAATGGACATGAGTTTGAGCAAGCTCCGGGAGATAGTGGAGGACTTGGAAGCCTGGCGTGCTGCAGTCCATGGGGTCACAAAGAAAGAGTCGGATATGACTTTGCAACTGAACAATGACAAGCCCACATTCTTCTCCTCCATCCACAGACAGAACTGAACACTTTCAGGGGCCATCCTCAGTAGCTCAGCCTCTGTCAACACCTAGGGGCACATCCTGCTTTCCCCGTTTGTTCTTACACATGTACACTGGGAACAATGTCCTTCCATTCCCTGACCTGCACACAGCCAGTGGGGATGCGGCCCAGGAGAGCTGAGTGGTCAGAACGCAAACAGGCACAGTGCGGCTGAGGTGTCCTCTTGGGACCTGCCCTGCTGATAGGAGTCTTCACCACTTGAGCTCCCAGGCTCCAGACGACCAGCTGTCCAATCAATCTTTTTCTCCACAACCACTCCTGCCCCGTGCCCTGGAATGCACAGCTGGTTATTAGATTTCATCCGGTGGCCCTGAACTCTGGCATTACTACTTATGAGGTTGCTGCTGCTGCTGCTGCTGCTAAGTCACTTCAGTCGTGTCCGACTCTGTGTGACCCCACAGACGGTAGCCCACCAGGCTCCCTCATCCCTGGGATTCTCCAGGCAAGAACACTGGAGTGGGTTGCCATTTCCAGCTACCAGAGACAGCTGGCTTCATACAGGCCTTGATGCCACCATCCTGGATAACAGGACCCTAGACAGCAGCAGAGTTTGCTTCAGTTACACAGGACTAGGACAGGCTACCTTCTCGGCCTAGAAAAACAGTAAATCAATCCCCGGTGAAAATCAATTGTTGTCTTCCCTTCAAACATGTTACTTCTATTTTAACATTTTTTGGTGATATATTAAGCAACATTTTTTTTTTTCTGAATTTTCTGTTGTGCTTAGAAACACCTCTTTGGTATGATGTTATATTTTTTGTGTGTATGTATTTACAGATCTTATAGATCTTAGAACCTGAGCTTTTAATAATCTTTCCTAGAAAAGGTTGAATATCCCTCTGAGCCATAAATTACTTTCATATTTAATTTTCCCTGAAATTTTGGAAATTTGCCATTTAATATTCTTCAAGGAAAAGCAAGTGTTACAAAACTCATGTAGTAAAGATAGCTGATTTGATGTACTTTATTTTATTAACTCATGCGAACTTATGAATTCAACTATCATTTAACTAAGGCATTTACCCAAGGCATTTAACTCATTCAATTGCTTTACACTTATTACTTTATTCACCATATATGGCACCTGCTGTTTCATAGGGTCCATTCTAAATGTATAATTTCTCAGGTTTGAACAGTTTCTATCTAGATGTTTATGACTTTCCCATACATAGCTCTTGGCATTGAAACATGTATACTATCATGTAAGAACGAAAAGCTAGTCTAGGTTCGATACAGGATATAGGATGCTTGGGGCTAGTGCACTGGGATGACCCAGAGAGATGATATGGGGAGGGTGGTGGGAGGGGGGCTCAGGGCTGGGAATTCATGTACACCTGTGGCAGATTCATGTCAATGTAGGGCAAAACCAATAGAGTATTGTAAAGTAAAAAAAAAATAATAATAAACTAAAAATTAAAAAAAGATAATTATTTTCTACTAATCGAGATTAAATGTAGGCAAAAGCCTATGGTTATTCCCATTTTATCAGTGTAATGAGTATTCATGGACTCATCTCCATGTGCAAGGATGTGAACTGTCCAAGGTCCAGGCTCAGAGAATTTTTCTTTTTTAATTTTGATGTTTAGTTGAGGAGGTTCTAGAAACCCTATGGAGGTCAGCCACTGGGGTATAAGGAAACCAGCTAGTAGCAGGTGGATTTGAGGACAGTCCTTGGAAGGTGGTAGGTTACTCAGCCTCAGTGGCAGAGATGTAGGAGTAGTTCTATGCTGACTCACGCATAGAGACACCGAGGTGGCCTGAAGGTCAGTTCTGAGCACAGCTGCTCTGAACTCCTTCAGCTACACAGGGTTCTGACGAGTATCTGGAAGTCTCACATGTGTTTCTGAGGAGGTTGAGAAGCCTCTGTAGCTGTCCCTACTTTTCATATGTCACTATTTTAGTTTAAAACACTCAGCCCTTATCTTCCCTGGTGGCTCAGCAGTAAAGAATCCACTTTTCAATGCAGGAGATCAAGATTTGATTTCTGGATCGTGAAGATCCCCTGAAGAAGAAAATGGCAACACATTATAGGATTCTTGTCTGGGAAGTCCCATGGACAGAGGAGCCTGGCGGGCTACAGTCCATGGGGTTGCAAAAGAGTTGGGCATGACTTAGTGATTAGCACAACAAACAAATAGCTCTTACCTACTTACTAGAAAACATAGTATCATATCCCTGTAAAACTTTCCCTTAGATTCACAGGAATTGCTATGTTATTCTTTCAGAGTCTCATTTGGGTGTGTTGTATTCAATAAGAGGGGTATGTGGCTACTTTGTGCAACTGGATCCAAACTCTGCGGCTGACTTGGAAAGGAAAACGTCACCTCTTTCTCCTTCCTGCAGAGCAGACTGACATTTAAGAGTGTCATTCTCATCCTGGTTTCAACTTCTGTATATTACTTGGGGATGAACAGGAGTAGTATTCTTTCAGAAATAACTTACTAAGAGCAAGCAACATGTAATTTTATATAACACATTCTATGAGTTCCTCACTTGGCTATCATAATTTTTATGGGTTTTCCACAGTTATTAAACACCATTTTAAAGTATCTCTGAATAATCTCAAAATTAGATTTATTCCACAAAACCCTACGGTGGGGTTTTTAACAGAAATTCAAAAACATAAGAGAAAAATGCTTGCAACCTGGAAGCTTCATTGGACTTGGGCTTCTTGTGTCAGCCTGATAACAAATCTCCTGTGCTTAAGCCAGGAAGAGGCATTCATAGGAATCCTCTTTTCATCAATATCAGAGCCTGTATTTTCTCTGCTTTTTGATACCACCCAGTACTTTGGCCACCTCATGTGAAGAGTTGACTCATTGGAAAAGACTCTGATGCTGGGAGGGATTGGGGGCAGGAGGAGAAGGGGACGACAAAGGATGAGATGGCTGGATGGCATCACTGACTTGATGGACGTGAGTCTGAGTGAACTCCGGGAGTTGGTGATGGACAGGGAGGCCTGGTGTGCTGCGATTCATGGGGTTGCAAAGAATTGGACACGACTGAGTGACTGAACTGAACTGAACTGAAGGCATAGGGAGGAGAAGGCAATGGCACCCCACTCCAGTACTCTTGCCTGTAAAATCCCATAGACTGAGGAGCCTGGAAGGCTGCAGTCCATGGGGTCGCTAAGGGTCGGACATGACGACCAACTTCAGTTTCACTTTTCACTTTGTTGCATTGGAGAAGGAGATGGCAACCCACTCCAGTGTTCTTGCCTAGAGAATCCCAGGGATGGGGGAGCCTGGTGGGCTGCCATCTATGGGGTCACACAGAGTCAGACATGACTGAAGTGACTTAGCAGCAGCAGCAGCAGCAAGGCATAGGGCAGGGAGGGGGATTCTATGGGCTGATTCAGTTGCCATCATTACAAACACCATCGCCTGCCTGCATGATGTCTCGTGGGCACTTCGCCCCAGACAGTTCCTCTCCTGCAGTCAAAGCACATAAAGATATTTAATCTCATGCTACTTTGCACCTGATGTTGGCTTAGGTCAGGCTGCTATAAAATATTACCATAGATTGAAACACTTAAAAAATACCTATTTATTCCTCACAGTTCTGGAAGCTGAGAGGTCCTACATAGACCAGGCAGAGCTCAGTTTCTGGTGAGCGCTCTCTTCCGGGCTGCAGGTGATGTCTTTTCTTGCCCTCACGTGGTAGAGACCAAGAGATGTAGTCTCTTCAGTGTCTCTTTTTACCTCTCACGAGGACTCCACCCTAATGACTTAATCACCTCTCAAAGGCCCTGCCTCCTAGTATGATCACACTTCTGCATTAGGATTTCAGCCTGTAAGGCTTGTGGGAAAACAAACTTTCAGTCCGTAGTTGTTGTTGTTGCTGTTCAGTATCTAAGTCACATCCAAGTCTTTTCAGCTGCAAGAATTGCAGCACACCAGGCCTCCCCATCCTCCACTATCTCCTGGAGCTTGCTTAAACTCATGACCATTGAGTTGATGATGCCATCCAACCATCTCATCTTCTGCCACCCACTTCTCCTGCTCTCAATCTTTCCCAGCATCAGGGTCTTTTCCAACTAGTCAGCTCTTTGCATCAGGTGACCAGTTTAGGAGCTTCAGCTTCAGCATCAGTCCTTCCAATGAATTTTTAGGATTGATTTTCTTTAGGATTGACTGGTTTGATCTCTTTGCATATTTCGCCCCCCCCCCTGTTTCAAACTGCTATGAAAGCCCTCTGCAGACTGCCTTCAACTTGCATGGATCCCAAGACGCGTGTCTCCAGATCACATGGCAACTAATGTTCACACACGTTACAGGATCCAAGTTAATTGACAAACAAATTGCCACAATTTGTTTAGCTCTGGATATAACAGTGGGTTTGCATTGAAAGTATGCTTTTGAGAACAGTTCTTATTATGCAAAGGCTAATGAGCTGACAGCTTAAGATTGAAAACTCCAATATGTCTGGTCCTTCTACTTACCTGTGTTTGTAGGTAAGATCAACCTATAAGGATTCAGCTAGCTATATCAATTTCAAAAGAAGTATAGACATATGAGATACCAAACCATATTCGGCAATTTTTTTCCTTTGCAGAGCCCTTATTTCTTCCACAAGAACCTGATCTTTGCCATGAGAATGCTTTCATAATGGAAGAGAGTGAAAAAGTATGCCTAATATTTCATAGTAGATAAAGACTCCATCCTCTGCATGGATCACAGCCTTGTCCTAGAAAAGGGGCTTGCATAATTCAGTGAAGATCTGAGTCGTGCCATGCAGGGCCAGCCAAGATATAGTGAAGAGTTCTGACAAAACATGGTCCACTGGAGGAAGAAATGGCAACTCACTTCAATATTCTTGCCTCAGGAACCCCATGAACAGTATGAAAGGCAAAAAGATAGACACTGGAAGATGAGCCCCCCAGGTCAGAAGGCGTCCAAAATGCCTAGGCAAATGGCGCCCTATTCCAGTATTCTAGCCTAGAGAACTCCATGGACAGAGGAGCCTGGCAGGCTACAGCTCATGGGGTCACAAAGAGTTGGACACAACTGAAGCGATTTAACACAACACACACATACACATACACCCAGAAAAGACATTATAAAAAATACTTATCCTCAAATTCAGAGATAAATGTTGCATTTCGTATCTATTTGAAAGAAGTCTTTTCTATATTTTCAAGTCTATAAATAATCATATATTTATGGGTATATTGTGGCTTATTTTATTTACTTTTAAAGAATGTCTATTAATAATGTGGTCTATAAACTTTAATATCAGATGTGAAAATAATATTAGCTCTATTTAAACATTTAAAAAGTATTAAGTGGCAAAATATTAATAGCTTTCTCTGGCTAGTGAGATCTGGGCATTTTTGTTCATTATCTTTTTAAATTTTCTGCAGTTAGCATATATAATCTTATAACAAAAAATGTTAAAGTAACTATTTATAAATTATATCTAATTAATATAGAGCTCTACAGAGGATACACATGGATACCCACACATACACAAATCATTAGCATGTCAAGTAAAGTAAGAAATATGAAAACATTAGGACTCATGCTTGTGCAGCTTAAAATTTAGCAGAGTTTAGGAAATAAGTACATCCTAGTTGATTATCCAATTTAAAGCTAAATAAGAGCTCCAGATAAAGCACTCTTGGGGTTTAACTGAACCCCACAGGAAAAGGAACATCTGGTAGGCAAGATTTTGAAAAGGCTTTTTGTAGGTGATAGTATTTGATGAGCCTCTTAAAGACTCTATAAAATTTTGATGTGCAAAAATGGGATTAAGAGCATTCTGAGCAGTTAAAGATCATGTGGAAAAGCACAACTGTGGGAAATAAGGAATGCATTAAGAACAGCTGAGTAATGTCCCCATAGGGAAGTCATGTATCACAATGTGTCATACACAAAATCGGTGGTCATTTTGTGGATGACCTTGGTTGCCAGAAAGAGAAAATTGCACTTACTTTGGTCGGCACTGGAGAGAGTTTAAAATGCATTAGAACAGATAAAAGCAATCTGTTATTTGCGTACCTATTACATGTCAGGATGTTCCTTTGGGTTTACCTGCAGGTGGAGTCTGAGACAAAGGTTTGTGTGCATGCAGTTTATTTGAGAGGAGGCAAATGGCAGCTAGTGGTAAAGAGCCTGCCTGCCAATGCAGGAGACATAAGACATGTGGGTTCGATCCGTGGGTTGGGAAGATCCTCTGGAGGCGGGCCTGACAACTCACTCCAGTATTCTTGGAGGAGAATCCCATGGACAGAGGAGCCTGGCAGGCTACTACTGCACGTGAGGTCACAAACAGTTGGACACGACTGAAGTGACTTAGCACATGTGCACCCCAGAGGACAGTGTGGGAGTAGAAGCCTGAGACAGAGAGGGAAGAAAGGGTGTATATGAGTGTGACTCATACATGTGGTACTGAGTGATTTCTGGAACACACACAGAACGCTTCCCAGGCTATGTGCCTGGAGGAAGTGAGGATGGGGCAGCTAGTCATTGGTGTTCTGACACACCATTAAGGGGCGTTAACTAACTCACCCACAGTTCCACGGAAGTTGTTTGTGTGCAAAGCGCTCAGAGGAGGGGCTTATCCTGGGATAGATGATAGAAATTCATCTGATGCTTAGAATGATGTTTTCTTCTTGAGTCTGAGAACTGAAGGAACTTTCTACAATGGTTGTGAGTGAAAATGGAAGTGTGTTGAGGGTGCTGATCTCCACTTAAGGTTTTACAGAACTTATCTCATTTGATGCCTACCTTGAGAAATAAGCATTATGTCAACTTACGCTGAATATTTTAGGTTATCCAAGTCAAAGCAATCTTTTAGTCTCACTACATACCTCCCACTGAAAACACCCTAAATTCTCACCAGTACTTAAAAACATCATTTTATTTTATATCTTTTCATATACAACGCTAGTATTTAAAACATCCCTCTACACCCAGGAGGAGATTCTTTGTTTCATTCATTTTTTAGTGCCGTAAAAGCTATTGCAATGCCTGGCTTATAATGCTCAGTCTTCTTTGCCTTCTAGCACAAACCCTGCCAAATTTGCACATTGGTGATATTTTAAAAGAAAAATTAAGTGTGACTGTAGCTATAGGCTCTGTAGTTACTATTCATAGATTTTTTTTTTGGTACATGCACCACCTTCTTGATCAATTAGTAGTTGGGATAATCATAATTAAATTCACTTTAAGGACTGAAATATTATTAACTTTGTCTTGATCTGATTAATATTTTATTCTCTTCTGTGGGTGTGTAGTACCTCCCTTATATTTGCACTCATCTCATTTTGCTTTTCCTACTACTTGATTAATTACTAACATCCTGTTTCTTTAGTTCTGAATGTTTATGCCACTGAAATATTTTATTCTTTTCCTACTGAACATGTATATAACAGGGTAAGACACTGATGGCAGAACATAGCAAATAGCACGTTCTTACCTTTCCTGACCTTTCAATACTACAAGTATTCTGTGGGACCAGCAGAGATCTTTATCTGCAAAGTCTTCACATGCATTTTTGTTAATGGCCTAAGTCATTTCCAATGAGAATTTCCTAGTGAGTGTTTATCTCCAATAAAATGCTACTTACAAAGTAGTATTACCAATAAAAAAAGTATACTATGAAGACTACAGGAAGAAATCAATATAAATCAAAATCAGTAAAGTTCATGTTGTATCTCTGGGATGTTATTTTTATCTATTCCTCCTTTTTGAATCACAGTTAAAAGTACAGTATTTACCACCTCTTACAAACACACCATATCAGAGTCAGTTCAGTTCAGTTCAGTTGCTCAGTTGTGTCCGACTCTTTGCGACCCCATGAATCGCAGCACGCCAGGCCTCCCTGTCCATCACCATCTCCCGGAGTTCATTCAGACTCATGTCCATCGAGTCCGTGATGCCATCCAGCCATCTCATCCTGTCATCCCCTTCTCCTCCTGCCCCCAATCCCTCTCAGCATCAGAGTCTTTTGCAATGAGTCAGCTCTTCGCATGAGGTGGCCAAATTACTAGAGCTTCAGCTTTAGCATCATTCCTTCCAAAGAACACTCAGGGCTGATCTCCTTCAGAATGGACTGGTTGGATCTCCTTGCAGTCCAAGGGACTCTCAAGAGTCTTCTCCAACACCACAGTTCAAAAGCATCAAATCTTCGGCGCTCAGCCTTCTTCACAGTCCAACTCTCACATCCATACATGACCACAGGAAAAACCATAGCCTTGACTAGATGGACCTTAGTCGGCAAAGTAATGTCTCTGCTTTTGAATATGCTATCTAG
>SJXQ01005649.1:0-55580 GCA_006408695.1 Aepyceros melampus
GAAAAATAAAAATTAATTAAAAAAATGAAAAAAATTAAAAAAATTTTTTTTCTAAAAAATAAAATTATTGTGAATGAACACATTATTAACTGCATTTATGTGGAGGTCTCACAAAGCATACTTTTAAACAAGAATTTGAGTGCTAGTAGATTATTTTGCAAATGACTCCAGATAGTACTCTAAACAAGTATGGAAGTGAAACCAGGCAGGGAAGACAGGCATTAGAGAGTGCTTTATTGAGCAGTTTTCCTCTGTGGGCAGCATAGGAAAAAGCCAATTTATAACCCTATTGTAATGAGACTGTAGGAAACATGCCTTGGAGTTTTTCCTATGAGAGCTAACAGAAAGTACATCAAGGCTGTATATTGTCACCCTGCTTATTTAACTTCTGTGCAGAGTACATCATGAGAAGTGCTGGGCTGGAAGAAGCACAAGCTGGAATCAAGATTGCCGGGAAAAATATGAATAACCTCAGATATGCAGATGAAACCACCCTTATGGCAGAAAGTGAAGAGGAGCTAAAAAGCCTCTTGATGAAAGTGAAAGAGGAGAGTGAAAAAGTTGGCTTAAAGCTCAACATTCAGAAAATGAAGATCATGGCATCCGGTCCCATCCCTTCATGGCAAATAGATGGCAAAACAATGGAAACAGTGGTAGACTTTATTTTCTTAGGCTCCAAAATCACTGAGATGGTGACTGCAGCCATGAAATTAAAAGACGCTTACTCCTTGGAAGAAAAGCTATGACCAACCTAGACAGCATATTAAAAAGCAGAGACATTATTTTGTTGATAAAGGCTCATCTAATCAAAGCTATGATTTTTCCAGTAGTCATGTATGGATGTGAGAGTTGGACTATAAAGAAAGCTGAGCACAGAAGAACTGATGCTTTTGAACTGTGGTATTGGAGAAGACTCTTGAGAGTCCCTTGGACTGCAAGGAGATCAAACTAGTCCATCCTAAAAGAAATCAGTCCTGAATATTCATTGGAAGGACTGATGCTTAAGCTGAAACTCCAATACTTTGGCCAGCTGATGTGAAGAACTGATTCCCTGGAAAAGACCCTGATCCTGGGAAAGATTGAAGGCAGGAGAAGAGGATGGCAGAGGATGATGGTTGGATGACATCATTGACTTGATAGACATGAGTTTGAACAAGCTTTGGGAGATGGTAAAGGACAGGGAAACCTGGCGTACTGCAGTCCATGGAGTCGCAAATATTCAGACATGACTCAGCAACTGAGCTGAATTGAAAATTGTGCCAATAGAATGGAGCAAAGACATGGTATCTATGGCCCAGTTGCTCATTTCTCATCCAGGTCAATCCTTTACTAGCATGTCTTTCAGCACGAAAGTGGTTAGACACCTTCAAATCACATTTAAGGCTCCCTTCCAGTTGGAGTGCCACATGTGATTGGAATAAAAAAAGAGAACCCAAATATGGTAGAGATTAAAGCTTACATCCCTAAAAAATTAATTTTAAATTCAGATCCACACTCACCTCCCTTGTGTCAACAGTTTTCCTGGCCTTTTAGCTAGATCGATTTATCGACTTGTTTTTCATCAAAATGAACTTGGGAGTTCTAGACTAAGATTTTAGCTCCAAATCTCTCTAGATATTGGTCATTTTCTATGCCTGCATCCTATTTCTTAAGAATAGAAAGTTTTATGACCAAGCTTCTATCTTATCCTACAGTCTGGGTCCCTGTTTGAGTGCAGTTCTTCTGGAAAGAAAGTAATGATTTGTTACAGAAGTTTTTCCTGGGACTGAATTTCAGGTCCTAAGTTGAATAACTGGATCCTTGCTGTCATGGTTCCAATGTATCTTTCTGCAAACATTTTGCTGAGTATCTACCAATGACCCTCTTGATAGTATTTTCAGTTCAGTTCAGTCCAGTCACTCAGTTGTGTCTGACTCATTGCTACCCCATGGACTGCAGCATGCCAACAACAAAGTTAAATTGAGTGTCAAGTAAAAATACCAGCATATAATTGTCTCTCAAAGAATGTCAAGATCTTTCCTGTCCTGATTTCTTTCTACTCTCATGCCATTTTAGGACTTGCGTTTCTGATCTCCTTTCCTCTGATACCTTACCCTCTCTTAGCATCCATCAGTATCTCAGTTGTCACTTATGACCCTAGAACATGCATCAAATTCTTTGTAGCTATTTCTGATATAACAACCTAGTCTTATCAATCTTACTTTTTTTTACCCTTTCTCACATCCTGCCTTGTAACACAATTTTTTTTAGCACATCAGCAAATGTCATGAGGAAGTTTTTCAGTTAACTCACTGAATTGATAGCTTTGGGGAAAGTTATCATTTGTTCCATTGTTGAAAGACTAATACTGCTCTCCTAAAATGCACTTCAAGGCTAATTATACAGAAGTTATTCTTGTATGTCAAATTATGGGTGGTTGTTTTGTCCATCCTGTGTTTTTCTCTAATTTTTTCGCAGTGGGAGAAAAACAGTACCAAAATTAATTTCATTTAAATGAGGTGAGGCAGTAGGAATTGAAAACTGAGTAAGATTTGCATTAAAAAAAAAGTACTAAATTTTCACTTTAGTTTGGCGTGGTTCGAGACCTCATCAGTTCATTTCAGTCACTCAGTCGTGTCCGACTCTTTGCGACCCCATGAATTGCAGCACACCAGGCCTCCCTGTCCATTACCAATTCCTGGAGTTCACGCAAACCCATGTCCATTGAGTCAGTGATGCCATCCAGCCATCTATCCTCTGTCGCCCCCTTCTCCTCCTGCCTTCAGTCTTTCCCAGCATCAGGGTCTTTTCAAATGAGTCAGCTCTCTGCATCAGGTGGCAAAGTATTGGAGTTTCAGCTTTAGCATCAGTCCTTCCAATGAACACCCAGGACTGATCTCCTTTAGGATGGACTGGTTGGATCTCCTTACAGTCCAAGGGACTCTCAAGAGTCTTCTCCAACACCACAGTTCAAAAGCATCAATTCTCCTGTGCTCAGCTTTCTTTATAGTTCAACTCTCACATCCATACATGACAGTATACCAATAAATATGGTAGTTGCATAGAAATATAGAATCAGAAGCATGTGATATACTTACTTAAAAAAAATATGGGACCAATCCATTTCTGTTTAAGAGGATTGAAACATTAGAGCACTCATTTTAGATCTCTTGATATATTTGTCCAATAAAATATATAATTTGATTGTAAGGGAAGGCTGAAAGTATTCTCTGGATTCACTGCAATAAATTCATAGCCTCAGGAGTTGTTGTTTTTTTTTGTTTCTGTAGAAATAAAATGATGTGATTTGAAGCTTGAATAAGATCCCACTGGGAGACAAGATGAGCAGAAATGAGAAAAGTACTGGGGGCAATAGATCAGAAGATAGTCTTTTGAATGCTGCAAGGGACAAAAGACAGCTAGAGGAGACATCTTAGCCAAGGAAGCACAAGGAAAGGGTGGCAATTGCTTTCATAACTATCGCAAAGACACCAAAACTCATGACAGTTCAGTTCAGTTCAGTCACTCAGTCATATCCGACTCTTTGCAACCCCATGAACTGCAGCAAGCCAGGCCTCCCTGTCCATCACCAACTCCTGGAGTTCACTCAAGCTCATGACAATACTTGTCAATTCTAGTGATAATAAAGTTCTACACACTTGATTTACATGTGGCCACAGAATCATGTAATATGATGGTTTTCTGTTACAGACTACATCTGTACCATTCTGAGAGTCTGGAATGAGGCCAGGGTATCAATACTTTCTGTACACAAACTCTAAAGTGTTGCCATGTTTGGGAAATACTAACATAATAAAGGGGGTGACAGAGGATGAGATGGTTGGATGGCATCACTGACTCAATGGACATGAATTTGAGCAAACTCTGGGAGATCGTGAAGGACAGGAAAGGCTGGTGTGCTGTGGTTTATGGGGTCGCAAAGAGTCAGACATGACTTAGTGACTGAACAAAAGCATGAGAAAGCCCTAAGGTCTGAGAGGGGCTGAATAAATTTAAAACACTCGGAAAGGAGAATTTGCCATTTGCTGCAACTGCCACCAGTCCATGTTTTACCACTAAGTGCACATTCTGTATTTGTTAATGAGTTATAGACACAAAGGGACTCAACAGTGGAGATTTCATTTTAGGCTTATTAAGTACAGTGTCACAAGACATGCCTTGCTATGCTGTCCTTGAAAAAGAATATGCATATGATAGCTTTCTCTATCCAACCTGTTTCAAGCAAGTCTAGTCAAGGCTATGGTTTTTCCTGTGGTCATGTATAGATGTGAGAGTTGGACTGTGAAGAAGGCTGAGTGCCAAAGAACTGATGCTTTTGAACTGTGGTGTTGAAGAAGAGAGTCCCTTAGGCTGCAAGGAGATCCAATCAGTCCATTCTGAAGGAGATCAGCCCTGAGATTTCTTTGGAAGGAATGATGCTAAAGCTGAAACTCCAGTATTTTGGCCACCTCATGAGAAGAGGTGACTCATTGGAAAAGACCCTGATGCTGGGAGGGATTAGGGGCAGGAGGAGAAGGGGATGATCAAGGATGAGATATCACGGACTCAATGGACGTGAGTCTGAGTGAACTCTGGGAGTCGGTGATGGACAGGGAGGCTTGGCGTGCTGCAATTCATGGGGTCGCAAAGAGTCAGACACGACTGAGTGACTGAAATGAATTGAACTGAAACGAAACCTTGTGTACATGTGTGTATAAGTGCCTATATGTATGTGTATGTAAACTATGCTTTGGCAAGTTTGAGATCTGATTTGATATTTTATCTTGGGGAAATATCCTAAGATAATTCTGACATGAATATACTTTGATTTTTTTTCTTCTACTTCATCAGAACTAATTTCAGCCATGAGACCAATACTCCACTGAGTTGCAGATTCCTATTATCCATCTACTCCTCCATATGCTGAAGCATGGTCAGATGGTCAAGGGCTTGAAAAGGGATCCAGTGGAAAATCAGAGGCCTAACATAGATGTTTTACTTGTTCTTCTCTTTATTCCTTGTCCCTAGATCCTACATAGGCAATGGATCTTTTGGCACTGATGACAATCTAGTTAACTTTTACCCTGAGGGGATCCTCAATGTGCTCTAGTGAGATTATGAATGATGCTTTTTTCTCAAAATTTAGGTCAGATTCTATGTGTATCAGGGAAGATGGGAAGGGAAGACTGGGGAGACCAGTAAGAGTCACAGCAAAGATGATTGATTTTTCTTTTTTGATACTGTTGGTATTTTTTTTTTTTTTGGAAGCAATGCATTGCATTTTCCTTATATCCTTCTTCAGTTTTTAGAACACATATTATTGCTGATGACTATGTTCTATCTGGTGGCCATCTTCTTAATTACTCTGAGCTGCATTTGCTTACAACTTGCTTCCGGGATTACGGTATTGTTTTATCATATCACATCTTTCCATCATCTCTTCAGTTCCTCTGTAAGTAAGGACTATTCTGCTCTGGAAGTACCTCACTGGATTGTTACGTTTGCTGTGTAAGTTCAGTTATTAATGTTCTGGAACATTTCCTTTGCTAATTCGTTCCAAAGTATAAATGTATAGGTCACCACTATAGAAAATCTCAAATGTCACAAGAGGAAGCTTCCCGTAAGATGCTAATGTTTTCTCTATTTCCCATCCTTGCTGATACTGATTGCATATTAAGGTTTCCTTAGACAACTGCTGTTCTGTGCGATCTACTCACTTAAAATTTTACTGATGGAGCTAAAGTATACCACTGTGATAACATGTGAAAAATTATATGAAACTGGCTATTGGCTTTAACTTTGGATCTAACATGATAGTTCTATATTACTGTTCAGTAATCTTTTTCCTGAAATGGTATGGACCTAACAGAAGCAGAAGATATTAAGAGAAGGTGGCAAGAATATACAGAAGAACTATACAAAAAAAGACCTTAATGACCCAGATAACCACGATGGTGTGATCACTCACATAGAGCCAGACATCTTGTAGTGTGAAGCCTAATTGGCCTTAGGAAGCATCACTATGAACAAAGCTAGTGGAGGTGATGGAAATCCATGAGCTATTTCAAATCCTAAAAGATAATGCTGTGAAATGCTTCACTCAACATGCCAGCAAATTTGGAAGACTCAGAAGTAGCCACAGGACTGGAAAAGATCAGCTTTTATTCCATTCCCAAAGAAAGGCAATGCCAAAGAATGTTCAAACTACCACACAATTGCACTCATCTCATACACTAGCAAAGTAATGCTCAAAATTCTCCAAACTAGGCTTCAACAGTACACAATTTGAGAACTTCTAGATGTTCAAGATGGATTTAGAAAAAGCAGAGGAACCAGAGACCAATTTTCCAACATCCGTTGGATCATAGATAAAGCAAGAGAATTCCAGAAAAACATCTACTTCTGTTTCATTTACTATGCTAAAGCCTTTGACAGTGTGGATCACCACAAACTGTGGAGAATTCTTCATGAGATGAGAATGTCAGACCACCTTACCTGCCTTCTGAGAAATCTGTATGCAGGTCAAGAAGAAACAGAATCAGACATGGAACAACAGACTGGTTTCTAATCTGGAAAGGAATACATACAAGGCTGCATATTGTCACCCTGCTTATTTAACTTCTATGCAGAGTACATCATGCAAAATTCTGGGCTGGAAGAAGCACAAGCTGGAATCAAGACTGCTGGGAGAAATATCAATAACCTCAGATATGCAGATGATATGCAGATGACACCACTTTTATGGCAGAAAGTGAAAAGGAATGAATGAGCCTTTTGATGAAAGTGAAAGAAGAGAGTGAAAAGGCTTGCTTAAAAGTCAAGATTCAAAAAACAAAGATCTAGCATATGGTCCCATCACTTCATGGCAAATAGATGGAGAAGCAATGGAAACAGTGAGAGGCTTTATTTTCTTGGGCTCCAAAATCACTGCAGGTGGTAACTGCAGCCATGAAATTAAAAGACACTTGCTCCTTGGAAGAAAAGTTAGGACTAACCTAGATAGCATATTAAAGAGCAGAGACATTACTTTGCCAACAAAGATCCATCTCGTCAAAACTATGGTTTTTCCAGTAGTCGTGTATGGATGTGAGTGTTGGACTATAAAGAAAGCTGAGAGCTGAAGAATAGATGTTTTTGAACTGTGGTGTTGGAGAAGACTCTTGAGAGTCCCTTGGACAGAAAGGAGATCAAACCAGTCCATCCTTAAGGAAGTCAGTCCTGAAATTTTCATTGGAAGGACTGATAGTGAAGCTCCACTACTTTGGTCAGCTGATGTGAAAAACTGACTCATTGGAAAAGACCCTGATGCTGAGAAAGATTGAAGGCAGGAGGAAAAGGGGACAAAGAGGATGAGATAGTTGGATGGCATCATTGACTTAATACATATGAGTTTGAGCAAGCTTTGGGAGTTGGTGAAGGACAGGGAAGCCTGGTGTGCTGCAGTCTATTGGGTCCCAAAGAGTCAGACATGACTGAGTGAACTGAGCTGAACTGAACTGGATCTTTTTCCAATCATCAGAATTTTGCCTTAGATATCTATTCACTTCAATAAATTTCATTCCATGTGGATTTCATGTTAGATTTTGCTAAGATAACACAAATATATTTAATATTTAGAGTATTTCTAACAAAATAAACTTAATAGGGCCTATTTGGATCAAAGGATAGTTTAGCTTGCAAATAGTAGTGAGATATTATTATGTATTTATACTTTAGAGTTCACATTCTCTCATTAAAAGTTCAGAATGTGATATTCAAGGGATACTAAGATCTTTCTATACACTAAGCTTTGCTTCAGGTAATCTTCAAAGATAGCAACTTAGCACTTTAGAAATGATATGTGATTAGGTATAAAATACAACTGGTTCCAAGCCCTACTATTTTCTCTCTGTGCTCTTGATACAGTTCAATGTGGTCTCTATTCTCTTACCCATAACATAGAGAAAACTAGGCCTACATTGTAGGTATGTTCTGAGAATTAAAATAATGCCTAGCTTATCAAATGAAACCAAGTGATGAAAACCAATGCAGCATTCGATCTTTAATTCTGGAGATTTTATTCCTTTCTTGGATTCTTCTGTTTGATTCCTTTGGTTTGCTAAAAATGTTGCTAACATTTTCATTGGAGGAAGCTTATCTTGCTATGCTTTTTCTCTTCCCCTCAACAACAGTGATTGCCTCTTCAAAACATTTTATGATCTTTTCATAAATAATTTTTCTTAGCTAAATCTGAGTTACTTTATGACTTAGAGGCATTTTCCTTGAATATCAATATATTTTAGAAGTCATTATTTGGTTTGTGCCTGTACGCAAGACAGCAAAAGAGACACAGATGTATAGAACGGCCTTTTGGACTCTGTGGGAGAGGGAGAGGGTGGGATGGGTTGGCAGAGTGGCAGTGTAACATGTATGATATCATAAGTGAAACGAATCGCCAGTCCAGGTTTGATGCAGGATGCAGGATGCTTGGGACTGATGCACGGGGATAATCCAGAGAGAAGGTGTGGGGCAGGAGCGGGGAGGTGGGGGTCGGGATTGGGAGTTCATGTACACTCGTGGCTGATTCATGTCAATGTATAGCAAAATGAATACAGTATTGTAAAGCAAAACAAACCAAAAAATAAAAATTAATTATTTGGTTTGTGAGCCTTTGAAATGCAATATTAATACTGAACCACGGTACAGTGGTCCATTTTTAAAAGCCCAGCAGAGTTTTAAGGTAGTATCTATGTCATCTGGATTATAAATGTTATCTTGAAATTATAAGGACAATGTCTTTCAAATCCATAGGTTCAAATGACCCTGAATCACCTTGCATACACTAAACTAGATGTAAATTTTATTCACTGTAATATTCATGTTTATTGTAATAATTGGCCTAGCACATTACAAGTGGTAAGTACACAAAAAATAATTTCTGACTGATCTTCCTATTTGCATATAAATTATTGAATGAGTGGACAGGTTAGCTATAGATTTATATTAGTAGTATAACTAAATCATGTTCATAGTGCTCAGATTATTGGTTTACGTGAGCCACTTCCAGCTTTGGAAAAGCATTATAAAATATAACAAAACAACATAGGAGAAATTTAGCTGAAGTTAATCACTCATAGGGATGTGATGAGACACTGACTGCTCANATCTTGCTATGCTTTTTCTCTTCCCCTCAACAACAGTGATTGCCTCTTCAAAACATTTTATGATCTTTTCATAAATAATTTTTCTTAGCTAAATCTGAGTTACTTTATGACTTAGAGGCATTTTCCTTGAATATCAATATATTTTAGAAGTCATTATTTGGTTTGTGCCTGTACGCAAGACAGCAAAAGAGACACAGATGTATAGAACGGCCTTTTGGACTCTGTGGGAGAGGGAGAGGGTGGGATGGGTTGGCAGAGTGGCAGTGTAACATGTATGATATCATAAGTGAAACGAATCGCCAGTCCAGGTTTGATGCAGGATGCAGGATGCTTGGGACTGATGCACGGGGATAATCCAGAGAGAAGGTGTGGGGCAGGAGCGGGGAGGTGGGGGTCGGGATTGGGAGTTCATGTACACTCGTGGCTGATTCATGTCAATGTATAGCAAAATGAATACAGTATTGTAAAGCAAAACAAACCAAAAAATAAAAATTAATTATTTGGTTTGTGAGCCTTTGAAATGCAATATTAATACTGAACCACGGTACAGTGGTCCATTTTTAAAAGCCCAGCAGAGTTTTAAGGTAGTATCTATGTCATCTGGATTATAAATGTTATCTTGAAATTATAAGGACAATGTCTTTCAAATCCATAGGTTCAAATGACCCTGAATCACCTTGCATACACTAAACTAGATGTAAATTTTATTCACTGTAATATTCATGGTTATTGTAATAATTGGCCTAGCACATTACAAGTGGTAAGTACACAAAAATAATTTCTGACTGATCTTCCTATTTGCATATAAATTATTGAATGAGTGGACAGGTTAGCTATAGATTTATATTAGTAGTATAACTAAATCATGTTCATAGTGCTCAGATTATTGGTTTACGTGAGCCACTTCCAGCTTTGGAAAAGCATTATAAAATATAACAAAACAACATAGGAGAAATTTAGCTGAAGTTAATCACTCATAGGGATGTGATGAGACACTGACTGCTCATGCCGGTCTCTGAGTTGTAACTTTCCTTATGGTTCCAGCTACAAATGGTTCCCAGGGTGTAAACAATGTAATATCTCTGGCAGTGAAATGGGCAAAGGCCACTCTGTGTTCAGCTGGTACAAACTACAAGAGGGGCAGTATGTCCCTGTGTGAGTGTTAACCACGACTATGATTTCATGTATAGACGTCTCTGTACCACACACACCATGAAATAAAGCCTAAAGCATTTGTATTTCTAATAGATACCTGTTTGAGTTAACAACTTGCTAATATCTTCATTGAAAAACATATGTGTACATCAGAAAAGTCTAGAGGAGAATCTTTACCCGTGGACGAATTACATACTTTGTGAGTTGAGCCAAAGGCTGATTTTTTCCCCCAGGTACATTATTTACAAAATTTTCTTTTTTTAGCAAAGTGTTTTTCAGTCAGAAAGTCAGAACTCTTTCCAAACAAATTGCTTCCTTAATATTGATTTCATGTACAAGAATTGGATAATTACATAAAAATTCAAGTTGAACCAAGAAAATAGGTTTTCAATTAACCTTGTGCTGAATATAATTACAAGGGGCTGTTCAAAAACAACTGAGGGGGCCATTTACAAATTATAATGGCTTTTATCTTGAGAGTGAGAGACGCAAAGTTAACTATTTAATGTTATGGTGGTGTGCCAAGGCTTTAAAAGTTTAGTCATAATGAAACTCTGATTAAGTAGTAGTTTCTATAACTTGTAACCATTTCATTTTTTGTTAAACATCCTTGTGCTTACTCACCTTGTCGTGTCTGACTCTTGCAACCTTAGGGGCTGTAGCCCATGAAGATTCTCCAAGCAAGAATACTGGAGTGGGCTGCCATGCCCTCCTCCAGCGTAAATATTCTTTATAAAGATTTATTAGGGGGGCACCTTTCTCATATAAACTCTATAATTGTCACTGTGAAAAAAATTGGACTGATCAGAACTTGGACCTGTTATTATAAAGAAACAAATGGCAGGTGAGGTGAGGTGAAGTCGCTCAGTCGTGTCCGACTCTTTGCGACCCCGTGGACTGTAACCTTAGGCTTTTCTGTCCATGGGATTCTCCAGGCAAGAATACTGGAGTGGGTTGCCATTTCCTTCTCCAGAGGATCTTCCCAACCCAGGGATCGAACCTGGGTCTCCCGCATTGGAGGCAGATGCTTTAACCTCTGAGCCACCAGAGGGCCTCAGTATATACAAGGTAAGTATATACAAGGACCTTACATTTATAGTACTCTTTTCTGATATTTTTGGAGATATCTTTACTTTCAATTGAGAATTAATATGTAGAATAAAACTAAATCCACTGAATCTTCAAAAATTATATTGAAAAAATTTTCCAAACACCCAACCTCTGAAGGAAAATCAGAAATTACATTTATTTCTTTCATAGAGTCAAGAAAAGTCTAATATAGAAATGTTTATTCAACAAGATTTTAGATGAACCTCTCAAAAGTCAATAAATTCAATTAAAGTTTAGCTTGTTTCATATTGAATGGGCTTTAAAAATTTTCCAAATAGCTCTAATCCTCTTTTGGGAGGCTTTTTGATAAAGTATTTGATAAAATTCTTTGGAAATGTCCAGTAGATTACATTAATTCTGAGATCAAGATATCTGTCATTTATCTCTGATCCTGCCATTTATAGAGATACCACAAATACAATGTGACTGTGTATATGACAGAGAGAAGGAAGGAGGGAAGAAGGTTGGGAGAGGGAGGGAGAGAGAGAGAGAATAATTATTGTCCATTTGGCTTGTTTAATAGATAGATGGATGGCTGGGTGAATGAGTAAAGAATTTAATGCCTCACATTTTGGTCAAGAGAAGGAACTAGGCATGCTCATAATCTGATCTTAATGACATAAGATGAAATTCTGTGCATAAGTTGTCTTCCAAAAACACAAGAGAACACTCTACACATGGACATGATCAGATGGTTAATACCATATTCAGATTGATTATATTCTTTGCAGCGAAAGATGGAGAAGCGCTATACAGTCAACAAAAACAAGACTGGGAGCTGACTGTGGCTCAGATCAGGAGCTCCTTATTGCCAAATTCAGACTTAAATGGAAGAAAGTAGGGAGAAACACTAGACCATTCAGGTATGACCTAAATCAAATCCTCTATGATTATACAGTGGAAGTAACAGATAGATTCAAGGGATTAGATATGATAGAGCGCCTGAAGAACTATGGCAGAGGTTCATGACACTGTACAGAAGGCAGAGATAAAGACCATCCCCAAGGAAAAGAAATGCAAAAAGGCAAAATTGTTGTCTGAGGAGACCTTATAAACAGCTGAGACAAGAAGAGAAGCAAAAGGCAAAGCAGAAAAGGAAAGATGTACCCATTTGAATGCAGAGTTCCAAAGACTAGTAAGGAGAGATAAGAAAGCCTTCCTCAGTGAACAATGCGAAGAAATAGAGGAAAACAATACTGTATTCGTTGTGCTATATATTGACATGAATCAGCCACAAGTGTACATGAACTCCCAATCTCGACCCCCACCTCCGATTCATGTCAATGTATAGCAAAATGAATACAGTATTGCAAAGCAAAACAAACTAAAAAATAAAAATTAATTTAAAAAAATAAATAAATAAAAAGCAAAAAAAAAAAAAAAGAAATAGAGGAAAACAATAGAATGGGAAAGACTAGAAATCTCTTCAAGAAAATTAGAGATACCAAGGGAACATTTCATGCGAAAATGGGCTCCGTAAAGGACAAAAATGGTATGGACCTAACAGAAGCAGAAGATATTAAGAAGAGGTGGCAAGAATACACAGAAGAACTATACAAAAAAGATCTTAATAACCAGATAACCATGATGGTGTGCTCACTCTCCTAGAGCCAGATATCCTGGAACGCGAAGTCAAGTAAGCCTTAGGAAGCATCACTATGAACAAAGCTAGTAGAGGTGATGGAATTCCAGTTGAACTATTTCAAATCCTAAAAGATGATACTATAAAAGTGCGGAACTCAATATGCCAGCAAATTTGGAAGACTCAGCAGTGGCCACAGGACTGGAAAATGTCAGTTTTCATTCCAGTCCCAAAGAAAGGCAATGCCAAAGAATGCTCAAACTACCTCACAATTGCACTCATCTCACACGCTAGAAAAGTAATGATCAAAATTCTCCAAGCCAGGCTTCAACAATACGTGAACTGTGAACTTCCAGATGTTCAAGCTGGTTTTAGAAGAGGCAGAGGAACCAGAGATCAAATTGCCAACATCTGTTGGATCATCAAAGAAGCAAAAGGGTTCCAGAAAAACATCTATTTCTGTTTTATTGACTATGCCAAAGCCTTTGTGTGGATCACAATAAACTGTGAAAAATTCTTCAAGAAATGGGAATGCCAAACCACCTTACATGCCTCCTGATAAATCTGTATGCAGGTCAGGAAGCAACAGTTAGAACTGGACATGGAACAACGGACTGGTTCCAAATAGGAAAAGGAGTACGTCAAGGCTGTATATTGTCACCCTGCTTATTTAACTTATATGCAGAGTACATCATTCAAAATGCTGGGCTGGATGAAGCACAAGCTGGAATCAAGATTGCTGGGAGAAATATCAATAACCTCAGATATGCAGATGACATCACCCTTATGGCAGAAAGTGAAGAAGAACTAATAAGCCTCTTGATGAAAGTGAAAGAGGAGAGTGAAAAAGTTGGCTTAAAACTCAGATTCAGAAAACTGAGATCATGGCATCCAGTCCCATAACTTCATGGCAAGTAGATGGGGAAACAGTGAGAGACTTTATTTTTGGGGGCTCCAAAATCCCTGTAGATGGTGACTGCAGCCATGAAATTAAAAGATGCTTGCCCCTTGGATGAGAGTTATTATCAACCTAGATAGCATATTAAAAAGCAGAGACATTACTTTGCAAACAATGGTCCATCTAGTCAAAGCCATGGCTTTTCCAGTGGTCATGTATGGATGTGAGAGTTGCACTATAAAGAAAGCTGAGTGCCAAAGAATTGATGCTTTTGAACTGTGGTGTTGGAGAAGACTCTTGAGAGTCCCTTGGACTACACGCAGATCTGACCAGTCCATCCTAAAGAAAATCAGTCCTGAATATTCATTGGAAGGACTGAGGCTGAAGCTGAAACTCCAATACTTTGGCAAGTTGATGCAAAGAACTGACTCATTGGAAAAGACCCTGATGATGGGAAAGATTGAAGGCTGAAGAAGGGGATGACAGAGGATGAGATGGTTGAATGGCATCACTGACTCTATGGACATGAGTTTGAGCAACCTCTGGGAGTTGGTGATGGACGTGGAGGCCTGGCCTGCTGCAGTCAATGGGGTCACAGAGTCAGACACAATGGAGCAACTGAAGTGTGGAGAATGCTTATGATCAATTCTAAGCAACATTCAGTTTTATTAATACTGTGTCATTAACATTATATATATAACATATAATGATATATAATATGTTATATATTAATATTATATAATATATAATGGCTCAGAGGTTAAAGTATCTGCCTCCAATGCGGGAGACCCGGGTTCGATCCCTGGGTCGGGAAGATCCCCTGGAGAAGGAAATGGCAATCCACTCCAGTATTCTTGCCTGGAGAATCCCATGGACTAAGAAGCCTAGTACATTACAGTCCATGGGGTTGCAAAGAGTCGGACACGACTGAGAGACTTCACCACCACCAAACATTATATATATACTTTATATATGTATATATTAGCTGAATATATAATCACATATATATTCATATATATCCTCAGAGCATATTCTTACAACTGGACATTTGTACCTGTTGACCTATAGCACCGTTTTTCTTTTCCCTCAACCCCTGGGCAACCACTATTCTCTGGTCCTATGAAGTAAACTCTATTTTTCCTCTAAGATTTCACATATAAGTGATACGATATACTATTTTTCTTTCTGTCTGGCTTATCTCACTTAGTAGAATGCCCCTCAGCTTTATCCATGTTGTTTATTTCATGCTATCCATATGATTTAGTTTTACTGTGTAGTTTTGCTCTGTTTTTCATTTGAATTTGTGAAAATCCAGCATCTCTGCTACAATTGCCACTGCCATGTCCAGAATCCATATTCTAAGGGCTTTTTTATTTAAGGAATAGTATACATTTTCCCTAAAGTGGTTAAAAGTAACCCATTTCTTTAAGATGAACTCTTCCTCTTTATTCATAGACTCAAAAAAAAAAAATACTTTTACTCATTAAGCTCACTGAAATTCATTGTGTTTATTACATTCATTTAAAGTACCAAAGATTTAAAATTAGTTTTATAATAATTGTTTTGGACTGCTTTCCTTGTGGCTCAGTGGGTAAAGAAACCACCTGCAATGCAGGAAAGGCAGGAGACACAAGTTCAGTCCCTGGGTCGGGAAGATTCTCTGCAGGAGGGAATGGCTGTCCACTCCAGTATTCTTGCCTGGAGAATCCCATGGACAGAAGAACCTTGCAGGATACAGTCTATAGGGTCACAAAGAGTCGGACAGGACTGAAGCAACTGAGCATGCTAGCACAGTTAAATGAGAAGCTACTGCTAGTCCCATATCTCTTCTAGATTTGACCAGAAAGTTGCCACTTCCTTTTACAGTCACCTAATTCTATGATATGTTGTGATTTATGAAACTAAGTGCTAATATTTTACAATGTGACTTGTAGCTATGAAAATAAGTGATATATGAACTGAAGCTCTTAAGTAGTTTTTTGGCATTCTACAAGTGGGAAATGAAGCAAACAAGAAAACAATTCAATATTATAATTTAATTTCATTTTAATGCCTTTTGGTAAATGCTCTGGGTTTAAATTCCTTTGAGACAATGTTCTGGGTTTCATTTTAATTCATTCCAGGTTTGAACTTCACAAATGTATAAAAATTGATGATCTGATTTGATTGAGATGCATTCTAAGATCCTTGGTTATCGGAAGATACATTTTCAATCAGCAAAATGGATTGACACAGTACTTAAGAATTTTAATAGCAAAGATTGAAATAAATAGATTCAATCATTTAAGAAATGATTAAACATCTCTTATTTCTTGCAACTAAGAATAATAATGAAGAGTTGGACAGTCCTCACTTTCACATGGCTTACAGTCCAGCTGCATAAAAATGGGCTTTTCTGTAAAACTAGTCTGTTGATTAACTGTGTGACTACCAATGAGTTTTAATCTTTGGCTCTTAGCTTCTTAATTTATAAAATGAGGCTAATAGCTATAATGCCTACATAGCAGCAGCATTTTAGAGAGAGAGGTCTGAAATACACAATGAATGTGAAAAAGCTTAGTGTATAAATTGGATAGTGCAGTCATTCTCTTATATGCTAAGATTCCTCATACAGACTCTGGAAGTGGCTGAAACCACTTTGAGTTCCCACGTGTAGAGTTACCTAGCAGAGGAAGAAAATGCCTGGACTCAAAAATAAAAATATAAGGACTGTCAGGACAGAGAAGGTATTGGAAACAACAGGATGAAATGAAACCAATTTGTCTAAGAGAAGAGACAGAAAAATAAGAGGATCAGGTCATGGGGTATTCTAATATTTGGATGTCAATGGAGAGCTGCCAGAGGTATTCAGAGTCTGTGAGGACACATTCCCATACAGTAATATAACCATTAGATACAACCATCACCTACTTATTTCATTAAGTGGCTTAGGTATGGGAAAAGTTTCTGTGAAGTTCTTAATTCACTTAGAAACTGAAGGTAAAATTATCCGATAGAATTTACTATTTGTTCATGTACACTCGTGGCTGATTCATGTCAATGTATAGCAAAACGAATACAGTATTGTAAAGCAAAACAAACTAAAAAATAAAAATTAATTAAAAAATAAAAAAATAAAGCTAAAAAAAAAAGAAATTATCATGTTGAGTCACCAGCGAGGATTATAAAATAGCATTAATTCATTCACAAAACAAAAAACTGCATTTTCATATAACGGGCATGGTTTTTCTGAAACACCAGCCTAATTAATATATGGAGGCTCCACTTAAACATCTCTTGCTTGCCAGGAAGCTGCTATACTAAGATTTTTGCTAACTTTAAACAACTGAAAATAATTTTTAGTGCATAATTAAAGTATGAACCAATGTATTTTAAATTTATTTAATTTTTAACTGTTTTACTGAGGAATAATCTCTACATGATAAATTTCAGGTTACATAAAAATTTTATGTATTTTAATATGTTCATATACCCATGAAAATAACACATGCTAAAGATACTGACATATATGTTCTCTTAGTTCAGGATTGGAAGGAAAGTTATGACCAACCTAGATAGCATATTAAGAAGCAGAGACATTACTTTGCCAACAAAGGTCTTGTATGGATGAGAGAGTTGGTCTGTGAAGAAGGCTGAGCGCCGAAGAATTGTTTTTGACCTGTAGTGTTGGAGAAGACTCTTGAGAGTCCCTTGGACTGCAAGGAGATCCAACCAGTCCATTCTGAAGGAAATCAGTCCTGGGTGTTCTTTGGAAGGAATGATGCTAAAGCCGAAACTCCAATACTTTGGCCACCTCATGCGAAGAGTTGACTCATTGGAAAAGACCTTGTTGCTAGGAGGGATTGGGGGTAGGAGGAGAAGGGGACGACCGAGAATGAGATGGCTGGATGGCATCACCGACTCGATGGATATGAGTTTGGGTGGACTTTGGGAGTTGGTGATGTTCAGGGAGGCCTGGCATGCTGCGATTCATGGGGTCGCAAAGAGTCAGACACGACTGAGCGACTGAAATGAACTGAACTGATCTAGTTCCAGATGCTGTAACAAAGTCCCATAGACTGAATGGTTTGTAAATAACAGAATTTTATTTCTCAAAGTTCTGGAGGCTGGAAGTTCAAGATGAGGGTGCCAGCGTGGTTGAGTTGGTGAGAGCCTTCTCCTGGGTTGCAGACTGACAATATCTTGTATGTTTTACATGGTAGAAAAGAGCAAGAACATTCTCTGGGGTCTCTTTTATAAGGGCATAATTTTATTCATGAGAGAGAGCTCCTCTCTCATGACCTAACTACTTTCCAAGGGCCCGCCTCCTAAACTGTCACACTGGAAGATCAGGATTTCAACATATGAATTCTGAGGGGACATAGTCAATCCATAATATCCACCATCCCCCAAAGTTTCCTCCTGCCCTTTTCTCATCCTTACCTCCTGCCACTCTCTGTGTACTCTTCCTGCTGCCAACAATTTATATACTTTCTGTCACTACAGACTAGTTTGAATTTCCAAGAATTTCATATATATATATATATAATTGTACACGATATGCTCTTTCATTTTTTTTTCTCGTTGCTTTCACTCAGATTCATTTTTGACATTCACCCATGTTATGGTTATCAACAATTCATTCCTTTCTATGTGTAGAATAGTATTCCACTGTATGGTTTCACCACAATCTATTTATTTACATGTTGAAGAACAAGCATTAAGGTTGTTTCCAGTTTGGGGCTATTACAAAGCTGATATAAAAAATTGTGTCAAGTCTTCTTATGAACATAGGCTATTATTTCTCCTGATTAAATACCTAAGAGAAGAATCATACAATAGGGGTATGCTGAATTTTTCCAGAGACAGCCAAACTGTTTTCCAAAGTGACTGTACCATTATACATTCCCATCACTGTATGAGCATCAAATTTTCTCCACATTCACTCCAAAACTTGTGATGAATCTTTTAAAATTTTACTCATTCTAATAGATCTGTTATGGCATTTTCTTATGGCTATAATTTGCATTTTTGTAATGAGTAATGATATTTTCAGTTTTTTCATATGCTTATTTGCTATCTTACATCTTCTTTGGTGAATTTTCTATTAATCTTTGGCTCATTTTTAAATGGATTATTTTTATCATTGAGTTTTAAGAGTTTTGTATATATGTGTATATATATGTATGAGTGAGTGAGTGAAGTCGCTCAGTCGTGTCCGACTCTTTGCGACCCCATGGACTGTAGCTACCAGGCTCTTCTGTCTATGGGATTTTCCAGGCAATAGTTCTGGAGCGGATTGCCATTTCTTTCTCCAGGGGATCTTCGCAACCCAGGGCTCAAACCCATATATTTTCCAGTGGCTCAGCGATAAAGAATCTGCCTGCAATGCAGGAGCTATAGAGACACAGGTTCAATCCCTGGGTCAGGAAGATCACCTGGAGAATGGCATGGCAACCCACTCGTGTTCTTGCCTAGAGAATGCCCTGTACAGAGGAGCCTGGTGGGCTACAGTCCGTAGGGTCACAAAGAGTCAGACACGACTGAAGCAACTTAGCATGCATGCATGGAATACATATTTTCCAGAGAGTAGATGAATTGATACGATAGGCTACCATAACAAAATACTACAGACTGATGGACTGAACAACAGAAATGGATTTTCTTACAGTTCTGGAGGCTGAAAGTCCAAGATCGAGGAGACGGCAGGGTTATTTTCTCCTGAAGCCTCCTGTCTTGGCTTGCAGATGGCTGCCTTCTTTCTGCATCCTCAAGGCCTTTTCTCTGTGCAGGTACATCCCTGTCTCCTCCTATTCTTAAGGACACCAGTCATATTGCATTAGGCCCCACACTCTTGACCTCATTTCACCTTAATTAACTCTTAAAGGCCCTAAATCCAAAAAAGAGTCACATTGGGGGAACAGGTGTTTGGGCTTCAATATATGAATTTTTGGGGGACATAATTCAGCCCATAACACTAGGCCTTTATCAGATAAATGCTTTGCAATCATTTTTTTCAGCCTTTGGTTTTTCTTTAGATTATCTTAATGGTATCTTTCAGAAAAAAAGTTTGAAAATTTGATGAGGCCTAATTTATCAATCTTTAATTTTGTGAATTTTGCTGTCAGTGGCATATCTAAGAAATCTTTGCCTAACTTAAAGTCACAGGGATTTTATTCTATCCTTTATTCTAGAAGTTTTAGTCTGTTATGTTAACTTTTGTATATGTCATAAAATATAGATAGACTTTTTTTTGCATATGGATAGCCATTATCCCAGCAGAGCAGTATTTGTAGAAAAGATGATTCTTTCTTCAACGAATTGTCTTCATCATTGTTGTTAAAAATCCATAATTTTGGTCTTCTGGAGTATCTATTCTATCCCATTTATCAAATTGATTATCTTTATACTAAACATTCTTGACTACTGTAGCTTCACATTAACACTGAAATCAGGTACTACAGATTTTCCAAATTTGCTTTCCATTGTCATAGTTGTTTATTATTTCCTAGGTTCTTGCATTTTCACATACATTTCAGAATTAGCTTACAAATCTATCAATACAAAATGTTTGCTGGGATTTTGATTCAGATCACATTTAATCTACAGGTCAATTTGGAGAGATTTGGTGTTTTAAGAATATTAAGTGTTTTTCTCTGTGAACACCATGGAACTCTTGAATTACCTAGGTCTTTAATTCTCTCAACAATGTTTTCTAGTTTTTTGTTTCATTCCTGATCTTACAGGGGAAGTATTCAGTCTTTCATCATCAAATACAGGCATATCTTGTTTTGGTACACTTCACTTCATTGCATTTTTTTTACAAGTTGAAGGTTTGTGTCAAGCAAGTCTATAGGTGTAGTTTTTCCAACCACGTTTCTCACTTTGTGTCTTTGTAATATCAGTAATTCTTAGAATTGCTATATCGTATAATGATTTGTAAGCAGTAATCTTTGATATTATTGTAATTGTTTGGAAACATTATAAACTGCACCCAATTAAGAATGGTGAACTTAACCCATAAATGTGTGTGTTTTGACTACTGTAGTGACCAGTCATTCCTCCAGCTCTGTCCCTCTGCTTGGGCCTACCTGCTCCAAGACACAACAGTACTGAAATTAGGCCAAGTAATTACCCTACGATGACCTGTAGGAGTTCAAGTAAAAGGAAGAATTACATGTCCCTCACTTTAAATCAAAAGCTAGAAATGATTAAACTCATTAAGGAAGGCTTGCCCAAAATCAACATAAGTCAAAAGCTAGGCTTCTTGCAGCAAACAGTTAGCCAAGGTGGAATCCAAACTGAAGGAAATTAAAAGTGCTACTCCAGTGAACACACAAATAATAAGAAATTGAAACAGCCTTACTGGTGATATGGAGAAAGTTTAAGTGGTCTGGATAGAAGATCAAACCACTCATAATATTCCCTGCCACCAAAGCCTAATTCAGAGTAAGGCCTTAATTCTCCTCAATTCTATGAAGGTTAGAGAGATGAGGACGTTACAGAAAAGTATGAAGCTAGCAGAGGTTGTTCATGAGCCTTAAGGAAAAAAGCTGTCTTCAGAACATAAAACTACAAGTGAAGCAGCAAGTGCTGATATAGAAACTGCAGCAAGTTATTCAAAAGATCTAGATAAAATACTTAACAAATGTAGCTACACTAAACAACAGATTTTCAATGTAGATGAAACAGCCTTATGTTGGAAGAAGATGCCATCCAGGACGGTTAGAGCTAGAGAGAAGTCAACATGTGACTTCGAAGCATCAAAGGACAGACTGACTCTCTTATTAGCTGATGCAGCTGGTGACTTCTTCACATCTTTGATCATGCTAATTTACTTTTTCTCTCTAGCTAAAAGGGGTCCCTCAAGGCTCAAAGAGTAAAGAATCTGTCTGCAATGCTAGAGACCTGTGTTCAATTCCTGGGTCTGGAAGATCCCCTAGAGAAGGGAATGGCAACTCACTGCAGTATTCTTGTCTGGAGAATCCCATGGACAGAGGAGCCTAGGGAGCTATAGTCCATGGCTTTGCAAGGAGTCAGACATGACTAAGCAACTAACACTTTCATTTTTCTGGTTAAAAGTTAATCAGTTTCATTGATCTTCTCAAAAAATTATCTCTGAGGTTCATTTGTTTTTTCTATTGATTTTCTGTTTCAATTTTATTGATTTCCACTCTGATCTTTATTATTTCCTTTTTCATGCTACTTTGGATCTTCTTTGATCTTCTTTCTCTAGTTTATTAAAATAGAAGCTGACAATGATTTAGGAACTTGCACACACACAAAATATGGGCATCCTGTGCCCAAAATTTCCGCTAAGCAGTGCTTTAGCAGCATCTCACATTTTGATGTGTTGTATTTTTATTTTTATTCAGTTAAAAATATTTTATTTCTTCCTTTGGAGTCCTTCTTTGACCCATTGTATTTTGTTAGCAATATTACTTAGTCATACATGTTTGCCAGTGATTCTTCTTTTTTAATTACTAATTTTATTATGCTCAGAAAATTTGTTTTGTGTGAGAGTTGAATCCTTTTACATTTAATTGACACATTTTTTAACCCAGTATATAGTTTTTCTTGGGAAACATTCTATGTATGCTTAAAATAATGTACCATTTTTTGCTATTTGGTGAAGTTTTCTGTAGATGTCAATTAGGTCAATGTGGTTGATAGTGTTACTCACATCTATATCATTTACTGAGAGATGGATACTCAAAATCTACAGCTCTAATATTTGACTTTGAAATGTTTGCTTGATAGTCTGTATATTTTAGCCTTAATATTTCTTGTAATCTGGTGGGTTTGCTGGTAATGAATTCTTGAGCTAGTTTATGTCTGTAAAAGTCTTTATTTTTCTTTTGTTTTTGGAAGATACTTCCACTAGTTATATGTCTAGTTTGATTAATTTTTTGCATTTTCTGATTACTAAAGAAAGATCTTCTATTGATCTCCAGAGTTCTCTTTCTATGCAACTTGATCCTCTCTGTTACTCTGTCTTATGAACTCTAAGAACTTGGTCTTCCGGGATCCTTAAACAATTACCCTCAATAAGGCAGTCTACCAGGCTCTCCCAGGTTCCCTTTTTTGGGTCATGGACTAAAAACTCAAAACAATAAGCCAAGGGCAATAGAAGTCCTCACCTCATTTGTTTCCCGTTTCTCAAGACTACAGTCTTGTCTGATGTCCAGGGTCTTTAAAAACAACATTGCTTCTTGTATCTTCTTTTTGTTGTGGTTGCTGCTGTTGAGGACTCAATGGGAGACTATATCTGATACTTGTTGCTCCATCTTGTTATTCCCTTTTTAGTCCCAATACATATTTTTGATCTTGGATTTCTTCCTATTCATCTTTAGAAGTAAGATTTCACTACATGCATTTGTAACATCAGTCAACCTTCTGATATTCTGTCAAAATATTTCAGACTGAATCCTGACTAACCAGATATTTGTCAATGAAATTCTATCACCTATGAAAGGAGGAAGTATTTTCCATTTTTAAAAATTCATTTACTTCTGCTAAGAATGTATGAGTTATTTGTGACATTATTGTTATTCTTCAAGTATAAGATACAATTAAAAAAGAATATCAATGTAAATGGAACACATACAAAGAAAAGGATGACAATGTCTTTGAATAAGTATTTGTAGTCAAACTTTAGAGTGCTGAAAATTCTGTACCATAGGAAAAAAAAATGCATTTATCCCAGGAAGACTGATTCATTCGTGTATGTGTGTGAACTCACTTAAACATGAGTGAGGTGGGGGAGAGGTTTCATGTCCATTAAGCTACTCTCTAGTCAGTTTCAAAGTATGTATCATATATGTTAACTTTAGGAACATAAATCCTAAATGTTAAGAACTTTAATTATTAATAATATATTAGACTTTAACACCTTTACATTGAATACAAATTCAATGAGAGTCTATTCTTGACAGCTATCTTTAACATTGGATTTTTCTTCAGAAACTTTTGTCAAAAACAGAGCAGACTGTACATTAATCAACACACAAAACAAAATCTGTCTGGGATATAACATATGCCATATTACTTCCAGGACTAATACCTGGGAGAAGCCCAAGAAAAACCTGTAATTTTCCCCTTTAGTGTCACTATTATGAACACTGAAAGTAGTAAGAGAAGGACAGTGGAATTGTCTAACACTGTGTCTTGAGGACATCTGCCTCTCATATTTCATCTTTTCAGAAACAGATATACTAAAAATGTCCTATGTTGGGAGATGAAAAAATGCTATAAAGAAAGCTCAGGAGTGACCTCTGTTCTTTCTTCTATTTCTTTTCTGAAGTCTCCTACTGTTAGTAGTCACTTTAACAACTCTGACCTTGAGTAGTAATTAAATCATCTCTTTTCTCCATGACACAATACTAACTAAAGTTGTCCTATTCACAACTTTCAAGGTGTAACCCATTCATGCCTCACGCACTATACACTGTTAAAAAATAGTACAATAGCAGCTACGTTAGATAGCTCCATTTTCAACATCCTTTTGAAAAAGAAAAATAAAAAGGCATTCTAAATGGACTAAAAGTGGAAATAAGGCTCAAACTGAAGAGTTCTTTTCCCAGATAAAACTCTACACATAAGTTCCAAATTCCTATTTTTCCAGTGTTCAGTTGAAATAGAAAAAGCAGGAAAGTGCAAGCCTCAATTTAAATTTTTTAAAATGCAATTTAAAAAGTGCAAGCTTCAATTTCAATTTTGAGATATCAGTTTCAAGAACAAAATTATAATGGTAAAATTTTTACGTTGAAAATACACATTGACCACACTAATGAGTCACTGTTCACCACATAGACAAGGAAAACTAAACTGAAATAACCAATAAGGATTTGTCAAAATTTCTGATGAAATCTGTCTCAACTACTAATATCAGAGGACTCCCTGTGAAATGGACAATGGACACTCTCAAGACACCTGGAAAGTTGGGAAGCCCAAGTTCCCACTACCAGTTAGAATATAGAAGGATATGAAATACCTTTACTCCCACTGAAAAAATAAGAAAATACTGCACAAATATACATATTCAGAAAGATAGACAGATACGGACATAATGTAAAGCTTGAAATATTATCTGTACTGTCATATGTCACCTGGCAATTTTGTGATTATCACAGTAAAGAAGACACTAAAAGCATATGAAAATGGGGAACATATCCACACTCCTAAGTCTGTGTGGGTACATGTACAAAAAATGTGGTGGGGTCTCTTGAAAGGAAGCTTATGGAATGGGGTCCCTCAAGTTTCTCCTGGGTGTTCCTGCGTGGGGAATCACCGCTTCTAGCTGACTGGACTCTCCAGTAGAAGTTAGTGATTCTGCTTTGGCGAAGTTACATTAATTAGTAGAAATCATTTGGTTTTATTAATACTTCAATGTAAAGGTAAACATTTTACTCCAAATATACATATTTTCTTTAAAGAGATGTGAACACAAAGAAATGTAGGACCTAACAACACTAAACTCAGAGGAACGAGACATTGTGCATTTACAAGGGAACAGACAGAGGAAACTTCCATCCTCGAGACCCATGGCTGAAGCTGTGTTAGGAGGAGGGGACAGGAGAGACACATTTTTGGTAAAATGAACATCTTGGCTAAGATGAGGAGAAGCCAGGCAAACCTTCTGACAAACCTGTGGGTTAGTGTGTCAGGCTTCAATCTCAAAAAAGCTCAAACCCAAAGACAAGTTTCTCTGCTCATTGCTGTTGCTGTTGTTCGGTTGCTAAAGTCTAACTCTTTAAGACCCCGTGGACTGCAGCACGCCAGGCTTCCCTGTACTTCACCATCTCCCGGAGTTTGCTCAAATGCACGTCCCTTGAGTCAGTGATATCCAACCGTCTCATCCTCTGTTGCCCCCTTCTCCTCCTGCCTTCAATCTTTCCCAGCACCAGGGTCTTTTTCAATGAGTTGGTTCTTCGCATCAGGTGGCCAAAGTATTACAGCTAGAAATTTTGTTGCATAATTAGAGGCTGGGAATGGCTGGAAAGCCAAAATATCTATCTGGTTTCAAAGTATCACAATTTTGATGCCCTGTAATCTCAGGGACTCTTGTCACATCTTCCCACTGTCACTGAGACTCATAGTCCTCAGTGCCTCAGTTTCAGACCCCATTGTATGGAGTCTTACAACATCAAGACCTCAAAGTTTCACAGCCTCTTGGTCTTGAAATCGCACAGTTTGCAACATGGAAATATGTCCATAAAATACCACTACACCATGGAAACCACTCCTAAAACTGTAAAATCTCTCAAGACTGCATAGCAATCTTAATAGACTTAAGACTACTCATATTTTCTATTTCTTAAAAGCATTTGCACAGGAAAGAAAACCACTGATAAAACAAAAAGACAGTCTATTTAGTGGAAAAAATATTTGCAAATGTTACCATGATAAGAGGTTAATATCCAAAATATATGAACAACACATACAACTTAATATCAGAAAACAATCTGATTACAAAATGAGCTGAAGACCTGAATAGATATCTTTCCAATGAAGATGTACAGATAGCTAATAAGCGCATAGAGAGATGCTCAGTGTTGATAATCATGCCAGCGTTTCCACTCCTCGGTATTTTTCTAACAAAAACAGTAATTAAAAAAGATACACGCACCACAATGTTTATTTCAGCATTATTTACAATAGTCAATATATGGAAGCAACCTATGTACCCATCCCTAGATGAATAGGTGAAGACAATGTGGTATACATGCAATGGAATACTATTCAGACATAAAAGGAATGAAATTTTGCCATTTGCAACACACGGATGGGCCTGAAATGTATTATGCTTAGTGAAATAAGTGGGATAGAGAAAGACAAGTACTTTATCACTTAAATGTGGAATCTGCATTCAAATGGATATATCTTTCCTTTTCTCCTTTGCCTTTTGCTGCTCTTCTTTTCTCAGCTATTTGTAAGGCCTCCTCAGACAACCATTTTGCCTGTTTGCATTACTTTTTCTTGTGGATGATCTTGATCACTGCCTCCTGTACAATGTCACAAACCTCTGTCCATAGTCCTTCAGGAACTCTATCAGATCTCATTCAATTTCTCACTTCCACTGTATAATCATAAGGGATATGATTAAGGTCATACCTGAATGGTCTAGTGGTTTTCCCTACTTTCTTCAATTTAAGTCTGAATTTGGCAATAAAGAACTCCTGATGTGAGCCACAGTCAGCTCCCAGTCTTGTTTTTGCTGACTGATGAGCTTCTCCATCTTCAGCTACAAAGAACATAATCAGTCTGATTTTGGTGCTGACCATCTGGTGATGTCCATGTGTAGAGTCTTCTCTTGTGTTGTTGGAAGAGGGTGTTTGCTATGACCAGTGTGCTCTCTTGGCAAAACTCTGTTAGCCTTTGAGAAAATTAGAGATACCAAGGGAACATTTCATGCAAAGATGGGCCAATAAAGGACAGAAACAGTATGGACCTAGCAGAAGCAGATGATATTAGGAAGAGGTGGCAAGAATACAAAGAAGAACTATATAAAAAAGATATTTATGACCTGGATAACCACAATGGTGTGATCACTCACCTAGAGCCAGACATCCTGGAATGTGGTCAAGTGGGTCTTAGGAAGCATCACTACAAACAAAGCTAGTGGAGGTGATGGAATTCCAGTTGAGCTATTTCGAATTCTAAAAGATGATGCTGTGAAAGTGCTGCCCTCAATATGCCAGCAAATTTGGAAAACTCAGCAGTGGCCACAGGACTGGAAAATGTCAGTTTTCACTCCAGGCCCAAAGAAGGGCAATGCCAATAAAATGCTCAAACTACTGCACAATTTCTCGCATCTCACACACTAGCAAAGTAATACTTGAAATTTTCCAAGCCAGGTTTCAACCGTACATGAACTGTGAACTTCCAGATGTACAACTTGGATTTAGAAAAGGCAGAGGAACCTGAGATCAAATTGCCAACATCCATTGGATCATTGAAAAAGCGAGAGTTCCAGGAAAACATTTACTTTTGTTTTATTGACTATGCCAAAGCCATTGACTGTGCAGATCACAACAAACTGTGGAAAATTCTTCAAGAGATGGGAATACAAGACCACCTGACCTGTCTTCTGAGAAATCTGTATGCAGGTCAAGAAGCAACAGCTAGAACTGGACACAGAACAACAGACTGGTTCCAAACTGGGAAAGGAGTATGTCAAGGCTGTAGATTGTCACCCTGCTTATTTAACTTCTATGCAGAATACATCATGCAAAATGCCAGGCTGGTTGAAGCACAAGCTGGAATCAATATCGCCGGGTGAAATATCAATAACCTCAGAAATTCAGATGACTCCACCCTTTTGGCAGAAAGCAAAGAACTAAAGAGCCTCTTGATGAAAGTGAAAGAGAGTGAAAAAGTTAGTTTAAAACTCAACATTCTGAAGACTAAGATCCATGGCATTCAGTCCTATCACTTCATGGCAAATGATGAGGAAACAATGGACACAGTAACAGATTTTATTTTCTTGGGCTCCAAAGTCACTGCAGATGGTGACTGTAGCCATGATATTAAAAGACGCTTGCTCCTTGGAAGGAAAGTTATGACCAATCTAGACAGCATATTAAAAAGCAGAGACATTACTTTGCCAACAAAGGTCTGTAAAGTCAAAACTATGGTTTTTCCAGTAGTCACATATAGATGTGACAGTTGGACTATAAAGAGAGCTGAGTGCCAAAGAATCGATGCTTTTGAACTGTAGCGTTGGTGGAGACTCTTGAGAGTCCCTTGGACTTCAAGGAGATCCAACCAGTCCATCCTAAAGGAAATCAGTCCTGAATATTCATTGGAAGGACTGATGTTGAAGCTTAAACTCCAATACTTTGGCCAGCTGATGCAAAGAACTGACTCATTTGAAAAGACCCTGGTGCTAGCAAAGAATGAAAGTGGGAGGAGAACGGGATGTCAGAGGATGAGATGGTTAGATGTCATCACTGACTCAATGCACCTAAGTCTGAGTAAGTTCTGGGAGTTGGTGATGGACAGGGAAGCCTGATGTGCTGCAGTCGATGAGGTTGCAAAGAGTCGGACACAAATGAGTGACCAAACTGAACTGATTAAAAAATAAATAATTGCATATAAAAAACAGAAACAAACTAGTAGTTATCCATCGGGAAATGGAGAGTGACAAGATATGGGTAAGAGTTTAAGATGTACAAACAAGCATAGAGCAAGCTACAAGGTTATATTGTACAGCACAAGGAAGATAGTCAATATTTTATAATAATCTTAAAAAGGTAATAATTTTTTAAAATTTTGAAGATTATCATTATGTTACATATCTGAAACTAATACTTCAAGTCAACTACACTTTCTCAGAATCTCAGAGTCTCATAGACTACCAAGTCTCGCAGGTCCATGATCTAGCAGACTTAAGGTTATGAAGTTTTGAGGTCTAGCAGTATCATAATGCTTAGTTTCAGAGTCCTCTGAATTCACTCTCAAAATGTTTGTCACTCTCAAATGGTTACTGTTGTAACCAAATCCTGATACAATTAAATTTTAGTAACAAATCCCCTTGGCAGCATAAAAAATTGAGGACTGAACTGAAAAACAAAGTCTTGGACATCTCTTACTTAAATTCAAGCATAACTAACACAATGGCAGAAATTTCAATGAAACTGAATACAAGTCAACAGAATTCAAAATTCTTGTATGAAAGAAAAAAATATCGTGAAATAATGAACTTAAGATTCAAAAAGATTTCTTACAGAGGTCACAAAACACATTAATCATTAAAAAACTTAAGCTTCTCAAACTTAAGCTTTTAAATTTAAGCTGTTAAGGAACTGAGAAGTCAATTTACAAAATGACAGAAAACATTTGCAAACATTTTTATGACAAAGCACCCCTATTCAAATATACTCAGATATTTATATTAAGAAAAACAGCCCAATAAAATGGGCAAAAGACAAAAGTAGATATATGAATGGCCAGTAAGTCCATCATAAGATATTCAATGTAAGTGATCAGTAAAATAAAATAAAAACAATAATGTGATACCACTCTACAGCCATTAAAATGGATAAAAGAGCTCGAGCGGGAGCGCAGCTGTGAGGGCGCTGGTGGAGAGACGCGCGGGTCGTGGCTGGTCGCGCACCCCAGCTTATAGAGCACAGAATTTACTTTCTGCTTGCGTTGGGCTGGGGTACCCAGGACAGAGTTATCCGAGAGGGAGAGAGTCTAACTCCGGGTGAGCCTGAGCCGCCCCAGAAATGCGATGGCCAAGGAGTGAGCACTGAGGACCGGACCGAGATTTAAGTTTCAAACCAAGGTACCGGATTCTCCTAGATTAAAAAGTGTCTAACAGTGAAAATGGCATAATCTGCATTAACATCCCACAACGTGAAGACATGACGATTAAGGAACACACACGGACTTGTGGCACAAGGAATGCACCCCAGCTTATAGAGCACAGAATTTACTTTCTGCTTGCGTTGGGCTGGGGTACCCAGGACAGAGTTATCCGAGAGGGAGAGAGTCTAACTCCGGGTGAGCCTGAGCCGCCCCAGAAATGCGATGGCCAAGGAGTGAGCACTGAGGACCGGACCGAGATTTAAGTTTCAAACCAAGGTACCGGATTCTCCTAGATTAAAAAGTGTCTAACAGTGAAAATGGCATAATCTGCATTAACATCCCACAACGTGAAGACATGACGATTAAGGAACACACACGGACTTGTGGCACAAGGAAATGTGTGCACAGAAAAAGGAAATCTGTAATTCTTTAAAAACTGAAAGACATTCTTCCGCACCAAAATGGGTTCATTCTGCTCAGTCGTCAAGTTTGAAAATCTCCAAGAATTAAAGAGACTTTGTCACTGGGGTCCCATTATAGCCCTTGGTGTTATAGCAATATGTTCTACCATGGCCATGATTGACTCTGTGTTGTGGTATTGGCCCTTACATACCCCTGGAGGAAGTGTGAATTTCATCATGTTGATAAACTGGACTGTCATGATTCTTTATAATTACTTTAATGCCATGTTTGTTGGTCCTGGCTTCATCCCTCTGGGGTGGAAACCGGAGAATTCTCAGGATAGTGTGTACCTCCAGTATTGTAAAGTCTGCCAGGCATACAAGGCACCATGGTCACATCACTGCAGAAAGTGTAACAGATGTGTGAAGAAGATGGACCATCCCTGCCCTTGGATCAACAACTGCTGCGCCTATCAGAATCACGCTTCCTTCACGCTGTTCCTCCTTTTAGCACCACTGGGCTGTATTCACGCTGCCTTTATTTTTGTCATGACGATGTAGACGCAGCTTTATAATCGGCTCTCCTTTGGGTGGAACACGGTCAAGATTGATGAGTGCAGCCCGGAGAGACCCTCTTCCCATTATTCCTTGAGGATTAGCTGCGTTTGCTGCCACCTTGTTTGCCTTGGGATTAGCTTTAGGAACAACCATAGCTGTTGGGATGTTGTTTTTTATACTGTATTGGTGTTTTTCTTTCTGGCTTACTTCACTCTGTATAATCGGCTCCAGCGTCATCCACCTCATTAGAAATTGATTATGAGCAGAATTTTAAATGCATGTATGAAAATTTGAACAATATATATAATAAGTGATACTATATGGATTATAGTTTTACCCTTTGATGTGAATATTTCAAAAAAAGGTTTTGGTTAAACTAGGTGATTGCTTTAATATTCCCTGTTGTTTATATTTGTGGAAGTAATACATTTTTTAAAAACACAAACCAATAAAATAGAAAATCCGAGCAAGCAGATAGCAAACTGGTTTCAAATATAAATAGTAAGTAAAGAATAGATATAGATCAATTGCACATTATTTGATTAAAATCCATTTTTAAATAGTAGATAAAAGTGATTTAATTTATAAATGTTGGTGCTTTCCTGCAGTGCAGAAGGCCCAGTTTTAATGATTATGGAATAAAATAGCATATGACAAAATACAATTTATATATTCCTGTGAAAACAATAAGAAAAAGTGGAACAAATCAATGGGGATATGGACAAATACATGCTCTGCATATTAACGGTCAGTAACGGTAAGGGATTCAAAGTTTCTAGTGAAAACAAATGCAGTGTTAAAGTTGGTGGGTTCTTCACATTTTTCTGGAGGTAATTAAACAATATGTATCCAAATGTCATATGTATATCACCTATGATAATCTCACTTAGAGAAACTTACCCTAAAGAAGTAATTATAAAACTTTGAAAACACACACATGTCTCCATAGTAGGTAAATAGAATCTTGAATATTGTTAATATATCTATTTCTTTAGATGTTTCTTGAGTCTTTTAAGATGAAGAAAACATTTCACAAATATAGTACATATATTGTTCCTAAAGTATAGTAGCAAAACTGGAGAATATAGGACATATTCAGGTCAATAGAATGAACTATTTTAGATATTATTAGAAATTGGCTTGTACTTTGGCCTTAACTAGATTTTAAAGTCTGTTACACTGGGACTTGATATTCAATGGATATAAATTGCTTAAAAGGAATGGTATTTTAAATACTCTCTTTATCCCCATGTGTGTTCCATTCTTAATTTAGAACACTGCTGTCCTTTTGAGTGCTTCTATATGGGGATACACACAGCATATGCTAGGTGTGTTCCAATTATTATGTTTTTTAAAGCAGAAAGAAAATAGGAGAAGATAAAGCATATCAGAATAGTATTTATCCCTGAAAGGAGACAAGATCATGAGCTGGTACGGGCACACAGAAAGATTCAACAAAGCTGGTAAAATCTAATATTAAGCTTACTGGTAGGTTCCTTTTATTTTTTATTTATTTTATTATTTTTTTAAACTTTTTTTTCTTTAATTAATTTTTATTTTTTAGTTTGTTTTGCTTTACAATACTGTATTCGTTTTGCTACACATCGACATGGATCAGCCACGAGTGTACATGAACTCCCAATCCCGAGCCCCACCTCCCCCCTCCCGCCCCACACCCTCTCTCTGGATTATCCCTGTGCATCAGTCCCAAGCATCCTGCATCCTGCATCAAACCTGGACTGGTGACTCGTTTCACTTATATCATACATGTTACATTGCCACTCTGCCAACCCATCCCACCCTCTCCCTCTCCCACAGAGTCCAAAAGGCCGTTCTATACATCTGTGTCTCTTTTGCTGTCTTGCGTACAGGTTTATCATTACCATCATTCTAAATTCCATATATATGTGTGAGTATACTGTATTGGTGTTTTTCTTTCTGGCTTACTTCACTCTGTATAATCGGCTCCAGCGTCATCCACCTCATTAGAACTGATTCAAATGTATTCTTTTTAATAGCTGAGTAATACTCCATTGTGTATATGTACCACAGCTTTCTTATCCATTCATCTGCTGATGGACATCTAGGTTGCTTCCATGTCCTGGCTATTATAAACAGTGCCGCAATGAACATTGGGGTACACGTGTCTCTTTCAATTCTGGTTTCCTTGGTGTGTATGCCCAGCAGTGGGATCGCTGGATCATAAGGCAGTTCTATTTGCAATTTTTTAAGGAATCTCCACACTGTTCTCCATAGTGGCTGTACTAATTTGCATTCCCACCAACAGTGTAAGAGGGTTCCCTTTTCTCCACACCCTCTCCAGCATTTATTGCTTGTTGACTTTTGGATCGCAGCCATTCTGACTGGTGTGAAATGGTACCTCATTGTGGTTTTGATTTGCATTTCTCTGATAATGAGTGATGTTGAGCATCTTTTCATGTGTTTGTTAGCCATTCGTATGTCTTCTTTGGAGAAATGTCTATTTAGTTCTTTGGCCCATTTTTTGATTGGGTCATTTATTTTTCTGGAGTTGAGCTGCATAAGCTGCTTGTATATTTTTGAGATTAGTTGTTTGTCAGTTGCTTCATTTGCTATTATTTTCTCCCATTCAGAAGGCTGTCTTTTCACCTTGCTTATAGTTTCCTTTGTTGTGCAGAAGCTTTTAATTTTAATTAGATCCCATTTGTTTATTTTTGCTTTTATTTCCAGTATTCTGGGAGGTGGATCATAGAGGATCCTGCTGTGATTTATGTCAGAGAGTGTTTTGCCTATGTTCTCCTCTAAGAGTTTTATAGTTTCTTGTCTTACGTTTAGATCTTTAATCCATTTTGAGTTTATTTTTGTGTATGGTGTTAGAAAGTGATCTAATTTCATTCTTTTACAAGTGGTTGACCAGTTTTCCCAGCACCACTTGTTAAAAAGATTGTCTTTAATCCACTGTATATTCTTGCCTCCTTTGTCGAAGATAAGCTGTCCATAGGTGTGTGGATTTATCTCTGGGCTTTCTATTTTGTTCCATTGATCTATATTTCTGTCTTTGTGCCAGTACCATACTGTCTTGATGACTGTGGCTTTGTAGTAAAGCCTGAAGTCAGGCAGGTTGATTCCTCCAGTTCCATTCTTCTTTCTCAAGATGGCTTTGGCTATTCGAGGTTTTTTGTGTTTCCATACAAATTGTGAAATTATTTGTTCTAGCTCTGTGAAGAACACCACTGGTATCTTGATAGGAATTGCATTGAATCTGTAGATTGCTTTGGGTAGTATAATCATTTTCACTATATTGATTCTTCTGATCCATGAACATGGTATGTTTCTCCATCTATTAGTGTCCTCTTTGATTTATTTCATCAGTGTTTTATAATTTTATATATATATATATATATATATATATATATAACATGCATTTTTATATATCTAACTATAAGGTGCTCAGTCACATAAGCTTGTCCAACTCTTTGTGACCTCGTAGACTGTAGTTCACCAGTTCCTTCTGTCCATGGGTTTCTCCAGACAAGAATACTGGAGTGGGTTGTCATTTTCTCCTCCAGGGATCTCAACTCAGGGGTCGAACCCACATCTCCTGTGTCTCCTGAATTGCAGGGGGTTTCTTTACCACTTGGACACTGGAGAAGCCATCTAACAATATAAATACAAGTTAAAATGAAAGAAGGTTACCCTATAAGTATCAACTTTTCCATTTAGGAAAAGACATACATTTGTAATTCTTTGCAATTTAGTAATACTTCAAATTACAAAGGTGGTTAGTAATAATCAGAATGAAACCAAAGAAATCCCATAGTTAAATGGGTACAAATTTGTTAAAAAATATGGTTCATATTTACCTGAATGAATTAATAGTGGCCCAATAGTCAAAAAGAGAAAGAAATTTAAATAGTATAGAATATTGTATGATTAGCACAGTAAATGATGCTCTTGAGTTCTTCAAGTGGAAAGAGTTTAGCATAATTGGGCACTAGTTAGGATAATGTGTCATTGAAACATCTTATTTGTATGGCTGCTAATTAGCACCGACATTTGCTTCAGATAGGGTCTTTCCCCTAGAAATGCAGGAAACCACAGATCTAGCAGGAGGTTCAAAGTCATGGAAGTCAACAAAGACACAAAGTCTGAACACCTTTGCTGGATCACTTTTCTATTAATCCTGAGGATGGGGACACTTTCTCTCCTAATCCTGCATAACCTCAAAGTTAAGAATTTTAACAATTCTGCAGATCTGGGGAGAGAAGAATATATAAGACACAACTTACAAAATATAAAATGAGAGCAGCAAGTTTATTTGACCCCAAAAACCTGCAGTTGTCATAACTGGGCTAACTTTTCCCCTTGGGCATCATTAGGGGGAATGACAAATGATGAAGATGTGGTCCTATCTCAGAGACTTTGTGGAAAATATCCCAGATCTTTCCAACCCAGGGACTGAACCTAAGTCTCCTGCTTTGTGGGAGAATTCTTTATCTTATGAGCCACCAGGGAAGCCCAACAATACTGGAGTGGGTAGTATCCCTTCTCCAGGGGATCTTCCTGACTCAGGAATTGAACCAGGGGTCTCCTACATTGCAGGCAGATTCTTTACCAGCTAAGCTAGTGGGGAAAACCCTTAAAAAGAACAGACTCATACAATTTCTAAAATTCATTTGTTTAAAAATTTCCCTAGGTCATTCTTATTGCTAGAAAGTCAAGGACCTTTGGGAAATGAACAACCAGTCCTTCAATAAGGACCTAAGGAGTCAGCCTTGCACTGAAGGCAAGCAAGTCAATAAAGTACTAAGGAGAGGAATTATAGTGTGTGGATTTCATTTTAGGATGAGTGATATTATCTCAAAGTAAATGAAGTGAACAAATCCCATTCTTTAATATTGGTATTACCTTCTTATTCTCTTTACTCAGTTCTTGGGCTTCCCAGGTGGCTGAGTGGTAAAGAATCCACCTGCCAACGCAGAAGACTTGAATTCAGTTCCTGGGCCAGGAATATCCCCTGGAGAAGGAAATGCCAAGCCACTCCAGTATTTTTCCTGGGAAAATCCTGTGGACAAAGAAGCTTGATGGGCTGAAGCCCATGAGGTCGCAAATAGTTGGACATGACTGAACTACTAAGCAACAACAACAATGCATTTTTACATAAGTGAGTCAGAATCATGGGAGTTGTAAGTATTATGACTGAAAATGATCTTAGGCATCCTATAAGCCACAAACTTGACCTGAAAAACAAAAAAAATTGGGACCCAGAGAGATGAAGATATTTGTCAAAGCCACAGAGTATCATAGATCCTGGGCTCCCCATGGCATTTGTTCTTTTTGCTAATAACTGAACTTTTAATGCTTTTATCTTTACTGTGCCCACAAGCTCATAAAGAACTCGCTGATTTATCTGCTTCACTGTTTATACAGTAGATATCCTATGAAAAGGGTTATTACACATGTGTGCATGCTCAGTCACTTCAGTCATATCCAACTCTTTGTGAGCCCATGGACTGTAGCCTCTCAGGCTCCTCTGTTCGCATGATTTTCCTGAAAGTGGGTTGGCATGCCCTTCTCCAGGGAATCTTCCTGACCCAGGAATTGAACCCACATCTCTGGCATTGGTGGCCTTACCACTGAGCCACCTGGGAAATACTGGTGTACAATGTTTATTTACTGGTAGACATTGTGAAAGATTGTTCATATCATGTGCAAGGCATTTTTTTTTCCCCCAAGATAAAGCAATCTTCCCACCCATACTGCTTTGTAAATAGCTGTTCAAAGGCAGTAATGGGGACTGCAGAAATAAGTGAATTGTTCTCATATAATCATAACTGTGTCATAAGTTGGAAAATTGTTTTGAAGTTTAGAGCTCCCTTTTGAATAGCAATGATGCCTAGGCTAGTGAAGATTAAACTGCAACATTAGAAACTGTAAGTGGTCCTTGGAGACAGTTGCAGATGGGTATAGCTATCTACTATACCCTAAAGACCTTGAGGGAAACAATAATTTGAAGAACATTAATGTACTTTCATTATTTTAAAATAAAACCATCCAAGGCAGGTTTTTTTTTTTATCCTATTTCCACCCCAACCCTCTTTATTTCCATAAGAATAATACAGACTGAAGTGGGAATAGAAAATATGACATTCTCATCCAGGAAGTTGTACAGTGTTTTTTTTTTTTTAATACATCTCTACTATATATAAAATGTGTAACCTATTCAGGACCCACTGACTAGCACAGGAAACTCTGTTCAGTACTTTGTAATGACCTATATGGAAATATAATCTAAAAAAGGAGATATATGTGTAGGTATAACTGATCCACTTGGCTGTATAGCAGAAACTAACACAACATTGTAAATCAACTATACTCCAATAAAAATGTTAAAAGTAAATAAAAAATAAGTGCATTTCTTCCATATCACTCCATCAAAGGCACACTTTTAAAGATAGTGAGCACATTTATAAAAGGATCTATTGTTCAATTTTTTTTTTTCAGAGTTTCTATCTTGAGTGAGACATTATCTGTAAGGCTATCAGTAGCTCAGCAGATGTATTCTGTCCCATCAGTCTCTGGATTGCTCTCAAGAAAGCTACAGGGATGGGAACACCCATCAGCTGGCAAGCCTCTGCTCAGTGTGGGAGCAAACAAGAAAAGGATTCACAAGTGTTTCCTTTAAACTCTCTTTTTCTACATAGGTTAACTGGAAATGACCTAGATATTAAAGAGTGATGATTTAATATTTTATTGTCTTGTAGACATTTCAACAAAGCCAATGTTTTATGTCCTGAACAGTCATGATGGGAATGGAGTGGTAAGCTTTTATTTTTATTAGAATCAGATAGTTTTTGTTGTCTCCGACAGCCTTGAACTCAACAGTCTGCCATATTGAATGATAATATCTTTAACATAATAATCGCCTCACTGTTGTAACACCAGATGAATCTGAAACGAAGGGCTGAATGGAATCATTTCATTCTGAGGGAAACTTTGAGGCAAAGCAATCTTGAGCTATCCTGTGAAGTGGTTTCAGTAGAAGTTGCTGAAACATGTTAGGGTATATTCTATAAAATTTTTGCTTCATCTCTTCACTGTGCTTAGCAAACTATTGCTTACTAGGCACTTTGAAAATTAAAGGAAAAGGAGAATATTGGTATAAGAAGGATACCTCATCACTATTACCTGTGTTTTAGTCAGATATTCAAGTACTGTTTCCCAATAAACACCTTCAACTCTGACTCTTCCCTCAAGTATCTAATAAGCCATATACTTAGATGTTACAAAATCTCTATTCCATTGTTCCAAACCTACATGTCTCCACTGAACCAGATGTTTTCTCTTAAATCTCTGATTCTCTTTACAGTGTTACAATTTTTAAGGTTATCCAAGACTTTTTGAAGTTTTCTTTTTGTTGTGAAGCAAACTCTCCCCACCGTGACAACTAAATAATTTCCAAGATCTGTTCACCTACTTTACACTCATATCCATTCCCTTTTTTGCATTTCTACCATTGCAATCTGGGCTTCCTTGATGGCTCAGACAGTAAAGAATCCTCCTGCAATGCAGGAGACCCAGTTTTGTTCCCTGTCCTGGACGATCCCCTGGAGAAGGGAATGGCTACCCACCCCAGTATTCTTGCCTGGAGAATCATATCTTCTGGAGATCTGTCTCCTGGAGAATTATGTCTAACTTTTGGAACTCCTTAAGAGAACATCCACCAAGTACTACCAATAATCTACTCTTACCATAAACTTTCTTCTAAACTTCCCAGGTAGTGCTAGTGGTAAAGAACCCACCTGTCAATACAGGAGACATAAGATATAGAAGTTACATCCCTGGGTGGGGAAGATCTGCTGCAGGAGTGCAAAAGAACCCAGTCCATATTCTTGCCTGGAGAATCACATAGACAGAGGAGCCTGGCAGGCTACAGTCCATAGAGCTGCGATAGACAGTAAAGAATCCTCCTGCAATGCAGGAGACCCAGTTTTGTTCCCTGTCCTGGACGATCCCCTGGAGAAGGGAATGACTACCCACCCCAGTATTCTTGCCTGGAGAATCATATCTTCTGGAGATCTGTCTCCTGGAGAACTGTGTCTAACTTTTGGAACTCCTTAAAAGAACATCCACCAAGTACTACCAATAATCTACTCTTACCATAAACTTTCTTCTGAGCTTCCCAGGTAGTGCTAGTGGTAAAGAACCCACCTGTCAATACAGGAGACATAAGATATAGAAGTTACATCCCTGGGTGGGGAAGATCTGCTGCAGGAGTGCAAAAGAACCCACTCCATATTCTTGCCTGGAGAATCACATAGACAGAGGAGCCTGGCAGGCTACAGTCCATAGAGCTGCGAAGAGTCAGACATGACTGAAGTGACTTAGCACACACCATTGCAACAACCTCTGTAACACTTCTCAATGGTTATATATAGCATTTTCCTGTTTTTCTTTTAGTTTTCTTGAGATTCAGGTAGTGCTAGTGGTAAAGAACCCACCTGTCAATACAGGAGACATAAGATATAGAAGTTACATCCCTGGGTGGGGAAGATCTGCTGCAGGAGTGCAAAAGAACCCACTCCATATTCTTGCCTGGAGAATCACATAGACAGAGGAGCCTGGCAGGCTACAGTCCATAGAGCTGCGAAGAGTCAGACATGACTGAAGTGACTTAGCACACACCATTGCAACAACCTCTGTAACACTTCTCAATGGTTATATATAGCATTTTCCTGTTTTTCTTTTAGTTTTCTTGAGATAATATTAACATAGAGTACTGTATGAATTTAAGATGTGCAACATAATGGCTTGATTTACATACATCACGAAGTGATTACCATAAATTTAGTGAACATTTATCATCTCATATATATAGCAATTTTATTTGCTTAACTTTATATATAAAATTAAGCAAACAATTTTTTTCTTGTGATGAAAACATTTAGGATTTACTCTCTTAACAACTTTCATCTATATGTTGCTATTGTTCAATTGCTAAGTCATGTCCAACTCTCTGACAACATGGACTGCAGCACACCAGGCTCCCCTGTCCCTCACTGTCTCCCAGAGTTTGTTCAAATTCATTTCCACTGAGTCAGTGATGCTATCTAACCATTCCTGGAGAATTATGTCTAACTTTTGGAACTCCTTAAGAGAACATCCACCAAGTACTACCAATAATCTACTCTTACCATAAACTTTCTTCTAAACTTCCCAGGTAGTGCTAGTGGTAAAGAACCCACCTGTCAATACAGGAGACATAAGATATAGAAGTTACATCCCTGGGTGGGGAAGATCTGCTGCAGGAGTGCAAAAGAACCCAGTCCATATTCTTGCCTGGAGAATCACATAGACAGAGGAGCCTGGCAGGCTACAGTCCATAGAGCTGCGAAGAGTCAGACATGACTGAAGTGACTTAGCACACACCATTGCAACAACCTCTGTAACACTTCTCAATGGTTATATATAGCATTTTCCTGTTTTTCTTTTAGTTTTCTTGAGATAATATTAACATAGAGTACTGTATGAATTTAAGATGTGCAACATAATGGCTTGATTTACATACATCATGAAGTGATTACCATAAATTTAGTGAACATTTATCATCTCATATATATAGCAATTTTATTTGCTTAACTTTATATATAAAATTAAGCAAACATAATTTTTTTCTTGTGATGAAAACATTTAGGATTTACTCTTAACAACTTTCATCTATATGCTGCTATTGTTCAATCGCTAAGTCATGTCCAACTCTCTGACAACATGGACTGCAGCACACCAGGCTCCCCTGTTCCTCACTGTCTCCCAGTTTGTTCAAATTCATTTCCACTGAGTCAGTGATGCTATCTAACCATTTCATCCTCTGCTGCTCACTTCTTTTGCATTCAGTCTTTCCCAGCATCAGGATCTTTTCCAATGAGTCAGATTTTTGCATCAGATGGTAAAAGTATTGAAGCTTCAACATCAGTCCTTCCCGTGAATATCCAGAATTGATTTCCTTTAGGATTGACTGGTTTAATCTCCTTGCAATTCAAGTGTTTCTCACCACAATTTGAAAGCATCCATTCTTCAGTGCTCAGCCTTCTTTAAGGTCCAATTCTCAAATCAATACATGACTACTGGAAAAGCCATAGCTTTGACTATATGTACCTTTGTCAGCAAACTGATATCTCTGTTTTTTAATATGCTGTCTAGGTTTGTCATAGCTTTCCTTCCAAAGATGAAACATCTTTTAATTTCATGGCTGCAGTCACTGTTTACAGTGATTTTGGAGCCCAAGAGATAAAATCTGTCTTGGCTTCTAATTTTTCCCCTTTTATTTGCCATGAAGGGATGGTATCAGATGCCATGATCTTAGTTTGTTTTTTTTTCAATGTTGAGTTTCAAGCCAACTTTTCACTCTCCTCTTTAGCCTTCAGGAAGCCCTTTAATTCCTCTTCACTTCCTCTATTAGATTGGTATGTCTGCATATCTGAGGTTGTTGATATTTCTCCTGCCAATCTTGATTCCAGCTTGTGCTTCATCCAACCTGGCATTTTGCATGATGTACTCTGCAAAGAATTTAAATAAGCAAGGTGACAATATACAGCCTTGTCATACTTCTTTGCCAATTTTGAAACAGTCAGTTGTTTCATGTCTCATTCTAATTGTTGTTTCTTAACCCACATACAGGTTTCTCGAGAGACAAGTAAGATTGACTGGTACTCCCATCTCTTTAAGTATTTTCCACAATATGTTGTGATCCACAAAGGCTTTAGCATAGTCATTGAAGCAGAAGTAGATATTTTTCTTGAATTCTCTTGCTTTCTCTTCATCCACTGAATGCTGCCAATTTGATCTCTGTTTCCTCTGTCTTTTCTAAATCCAGCTTGAACATCTGAAAGTTCTTGGTTTACATACTGCTGAAGTCTAACTTGAAGGATTTTGAGCATAACCTTGCTAGCAGCTGAACTCAATTGTGTGGTAGTTTGAACATTCTTTAGCATTGACCTTCTAGTGTTAATAATACTTATCATATTGCACATTACATCCCTGGGTTAGTAACACAGATGTGTGTTTATGCTCAGTGGTGTCTGACTCTTTGCAACCCCATGAACTGTAGCACACTAGGCTCTTCTGTCCATGGAATTTATCAGGCAAAAATAGTGGAATGGGTTGCCATTCCCTACTGCAGAAGGTCTTCCAGACCCGGGGATTGAACATATGTCCCTTGTGTCTCCTGCATTCGCAGATGGGTTCTTTAACACTAGCACCACCTAGGAAGCGCTAGTGCTTGCTTATTTTATAACTGGAAGTTGTATCTTTGATCATCTTCATCCAATTTGCGTCCACTCCCCCACCTCTGATTACCACATATCTGATCTTTTGTTGAGTTTGTTTTGAGATATAGTTTATTTACATTATGTTAGTTTTTGTTTTACATCAAGTGATATATTTATTGACCATATTCCCCACATCTTATATTTCATACCTTTAATGAATTTATTTTTCAACTAGAAGCTTGTATCCCTTAATCTCCCTCACCTATTTCTTTTCTCCCTTCACCCCTCCCCTCTGGGACCCACCTATTTATTCTCTGTATCTATGATTCCTGTTTCTCTTTTGTTATTTTTGTTCATTTGATTTGTTTTTAGATTCCACATATAAGTGATATCATACAGTGTTTGTCTTCTTCCGCCTGACTTATTTCACTTAGCATAATTCTCTCTAGGCTCGCCTATGTCTCAAGTGGCAAGATTTCATTTTCTTTATGGTTGAAATAATATTCCACTGTATATACAACATCTTCCTTATTCATCCATCTGTCAATAGACACTGGGTTGCTTCCCTGTTTATGTATTGTAAATAATGCCGCAGTGAACATACTGGTGCTTGTATCTTTTCTAATTAGTATTTCACACGTGAAATTAGATTGTAATTTCTTTGACTTTAAATCATGTATTTTACTTCACTTTCCTAAAAAATTTGAGTCTTCTTTGTTATGCCTATCGGTATATGCACCTACAAACCCACAAGGGAAAAGATAATGTTTCATTTAATGTTTAATATTTTCCATAAAGTTTCCCTTTCTCTCTCATCAGTCTCTGTCTGTCTGTCTGCCTATCTGTCTATCTACCTACCTATCTACCTATTTATTTAATTAGCTATCTATGTATATATCCATTTCAAAGGCAGCTATGGCTCAGTCTCTTGTAGAGTCCCTGGGTCTTGCTGCACACAAGGTTTAGTTTGAGCCCTCCGAGGGTCTCTGGTAGGTGTGGGGTTTGATTCTAAACACGATTTTGCCCCTCCTACCATCTTTATGGCTTCTCTTTTACCCTGCTTGGATGTGGGGTATCTTTTTTTGGTGCGACTCAACATTCTCCTGCTGATGGTTGTTCAGCGGTCGGTTGCAGTTTTTGAGTTTTCACAGGAGAAGACGAGTGCACATCCTTGTGCTCTGCCATCTTATGAATTCCTCGCTGAGGCTTCCGGTAAGGCCCAGAGACGGGTAAGAGTGAGTGTTTTCCCAGCCAGTGTTCAGGAGGTTTCAGAAAAACAGGGAGGCAAACAGTCAGCTACAGGTGAATTATCCTGTTCTTTCTCCCAGAAGGGGGAACACGCACCTTGCATCCCTCAAGTCTGGCCTGGATTGCACCTGGTATTTCCACTAGAAGCACCTTTACCTGCCGCCTGAGAAATCTTTATGCAGGTCAAAAAGGAACAGTTAGAATCAGAGCAATGGACTGGTTCCAAATCAGAAAAGGACTATGTCAAGGCTGTATGTTGTCACCCTGCTTATTTAACTTATATGCAGAGTACATCATGAGGATGAAGCACAAGCTGGAATCAAGATTGCCAGGAGAAATATCAATAACCTCAGATATGCAGATGACACCACCCTTATGGCAGAAAGCGAAGAGGACTTAAAGAGCCTCTTGATGAAAGTGAAAGAGGAGGGTGAAAACGCTGGCTTAAAACTCATATTCAGAAAACTAAGTCAAAGGCATCCTGTCCCATCACTTCATGGCAAATGGATGGGGAAACAACAGAAACAGTGACAGACTTCATTTTCTTGGACTCCAAAATCACTGCAGATGGTGACAGCAGCCTTGAAATTAAAAGACGCCTGCTCCTTGGAAGAAAAGCTATGACAAAACTAGACAGTGTATTAAAAAAAACAGAGATATTATTTTTCCAACAAAGGTCCATATAGTCAAAGCTACGGTTTTTCCAGTAGTCATGTGTGGAGCTGAGAGTTGGACCATAAAGAAAGCTGAGCAGTGAAGAATTGATGCTTTTCAACTGTGGTGTTGGCGAAGACTCTTGAGAGTCCTTTGGACTGCAAGGAGATCCAACCAGTCCATCCTAAAGGAAATCAGTCCTGAATATTCATTGGAAGGACTGATGCTGAAGCTGAAGCTCCAATACCTTGGCCATCTTATTCGAAGAACTGACTCATTAGAAAAGATCCTGAAGCTGGGGGAAATAGAAGGCAGGAGAAGAAGGGGACAACAGAAGATGCAATCGGATGGCATCACCAACTCAGTGGAAATGAGTTTGAGCAAGCTTCAGGAGTTGGCGATACACAAGGATGCCTGGTGTACTACAGTCTGTGAGGTCACAAAGAGTTGGACCTGACTGAGCGACTGAACTATGTATCCATCTAATCATCTATCTATATATCCATCCATCCAATTATCTACTATCTAATCATCTATCATCTGCCTAATGTGTGTTAGTTGCTGTGTCGTGAGGCTCCTCTGTCCATAGAACTCTCCAGGCATGAGTACTGGAGTCTGCTGCCATATCTTACTCCAGGGGATCTTTCCAACCCAGGGACCGAACCCACATCTCCTGCATTGCATGCAGATTCTTTACCATCTGAGCCACCAGGGAGCCCCTTTCTATCTATCTCATCTATTTTCCTTTCTTTCTTTATTCAGGTGCAATCGGAGTACAATAAAGTGTACATAGGTAAAACGCATACTTCGCTCAGTTTTGCCATCTGTATAAGTCTGTCACACCATCATCTTGTAAATCTTCCCCACGATCCTCTGAGAGACCCCCTCTATCCATCCCCCCCTCCAGCTCCATCTGCAGGCAGCCACTGACTACTCTTATTAGATTATATTTTCTCAAATGTTATATAACAAAAATCATATAGTATGCCCTCTTTTTTAACCTAACATCCTCAACTCAGTGTAATAATTCTGAGTCTCATTCATATCACTGTATATAACTTATAATTCATTCTTGCTTGTTTTAAAATAATATTCCATTATATGAAGGTGTCATAATTTGTTTATCTTTTCCCATAAAATGGACATTTGGGTTGTTTCCAGATTTTGGCTACTGTGAATAAGTTGCTAAGAACATTTATGAACAAGGCTTTCTCTAGATATTTTCTTGTGTCTTAGATGAATACTTAGGAACTGAAGAACTGTGTCATTGGGTTTCTGTATGTTTCACTTTTCAAGAAAATTCCAAACTGCTTTTCCAGGTGATGTACCATTTTAAGTTCACTCCAGCAGTGTGTGAACATTCCAGTTGCAAAATAGTCTCAAAAATGCTTGATTTGACCAGTCTTATTTTAGTTACATACCGAATCAGTATGTATTGTTGTCTCAGCCTATGGTTTTAATTTGAATTTCCATAACTGACTTTTGAGTGATTGAATCATAAAACCATTCTTATATTCTGGATACAAGTCTTCTGTCTGATCTGTGTATCATGAATATCATTTCCTCTTGGCTTGCCTTTTAGTTCTCCTAAGGTTTCTTTTGATCTTCCCTGGTGGCTCAGAGGTTAAAGCATCTGCCTCCAATACGGGAGGCCTGGGTTCGATCCCTGGGTCAGGAAGATCCCCTGGAGAAGGAAATGGCAATCCACTCCAGTATTCTTGCCTGGAGAATCCCATGATGGAGAAGCCTAGTAGGTTACAGTCCACAGGGTCGCAAAGAGTCGGACACGACTGAGCGACTTCACCCACCCACCCCAAGGTTTCTTTTAAAGAGCAACATGTTTTAAAGCCCAATTTATCAATTTTTCTTTCATATTTTGAATTTTTAAATTATGCATAAGAAACATTTCCACCTCAAGATCATGGTAATTTTCTAGTTTCATTTAGACTTTCTATAAATTAAAGTATGACATTTAGTTATATGTTTCCCTTGAAGTTAATTTTTCTTTATAGTGTCAGAGATGGTGCTCTTTATTTCATTTTCCCCAAATGGAAATCCCATTGATCCAGCATCATCTGTTGAAAAGGCGTTCCACCACTGAGTTGTCTTGGTATCTGTACTTAAAAATCAGTTAAACACATAACAGGTGGGTCTATTTCCAGTCTCTCTATACCTGTCATCAATTTATAATTCTCTTCTTCACAATATCAGCCAATCTTGATTCCTGTGTATTTATAGAAATCTTAAAATTGACTGTAAGTTAACCAACTCTATTCATTTTAAAATACATACACGGTATATTACATACATTACAGGGTTTCCCTGATGGTTCAGTGGAAAAGAATCCATCTGCCAATGCAGGAGACAAGGGCTTGCTCACTGGGTTGGGAAGATTCCCTGGAGAAGGGAATTGCAACCCACTCAGGTATTCTTGCCTGGGAAATCCCATGGACAGAGGATCCTGTTGGGCTATATAGTTGATGAGATTGCAAAATAGTTGGACATAACTGAGCAACTAAACAACAACAGTAGCAACATATTACATGTAATACATATATAATTGCTTTGGTTATTTAGTGTTCCATAGGACTTCCCTGGTGGATCAGATGATAAAAAATCTGCCTGCAGTTTAGGGGACCTGAGTTCAATCCTTGAGTTGGGAAGATTCCATGGAGAAGGAAATAGCAAACCATTCCATTCGTCTTGCCTGGAGAATCCCAAGGACAGAGGAGTCCGGTGGGCTACAGTCCATCGGATCCAACAAGTTGGACACGAATGAGCAACTAACACTTTCACTTTCATTTATATACAGTTATATAAAAGTTCTTTACATTTCCATATATATTTTAGAATCAGCTTTCAACTTGCTCAAAAAATTGCTGGAATTTTGATAAAAATTTTCTTGCTCCATTTCAGGATAATTGCCTTCTTAACTGCATTATATCATTTAACCTATGAATTTACTTTCCCTATTTTAGGTCTCTGGGCTACATCTTGGCAATGATTTTTTTGTTTTTTGTTTTGTTTGTTTGTTTCTGTATCTAATTTTGAATGATTACATGTCCTTTGACAGAAATATTCCTAAGAACTTTATGTTGATGGTACTATTGTAAATTGCTTTTTTATAATTTTTCCAACTTTTGGACCTATATAAAATAATATAATTTTTCCCATTAAAATGAATAAAGTGGTAAAAACAGCATTCTTATTTTCTTCCCTTCCTTGGGGAAAAGTTAAAATCAATTAAAAGCTTACTAATCTCTTTTAAGTATGATTTTTAGGTGCAGGATTTTCATGGATATCTTTTAACAAGTGAAGGAAATTTTCTTTTACTGTATTCTTAGTTTGCCAAGAGGTTTTGTTTTTTCCCCATGAATTTATGTTGAATTTTAAATGAGTTTTTTATTCCTGCCTCCACTGAATTCAGTTCAGTTCAGTTCAGTCACTCAGTCATGTCTGACTCTTTGCAACCCCATGGACTGTACACGCCAGGCCTCCCTCTCCATCACTAACTCTAGGAGCTTACTCAAACTCATGTCCATTGAGTCTGTGATGCCATCCAACCATCTTATCCTCTGTCATCCCTTCTCCTCCTACCTTCAATTTTTCCCAGCATCAGGGTCTTTTCAAATGAGTCAGTTCTTTGCATCAGTTGGCCAAAGTATTAGAGTTTTAGCTTCAGCACCAGTCCTTCTAATAAATATTCAGGACTCATTTCCTTTAGGATGAGCTGGTTAGATCTCCTTGCAGTCCAAAGGACTCACAAGAGTCTTCTCCAACGCACAGTTCAAAAGCATCAATTCTTTGCTGCTCAGGTTTCTTTACAGTCCAACTCTCACATGCATACATGACTACTGAAACAACCATAGCTTTGACTAGATGGACCTTTGTTGGCAAAGTAATATCTCTGTTTTTAAATATGCTGTCTAGGTTGGTCATAACTTTTCTTCCAAGGAGTAAGAATCTTTTAATTTCATGGATGCTGTCATCATCTGCAGTGACTTTGGAGCCCTAAAAGATAAAGTCTGTCACTGTTTCCCCATCTATTTGCCATGAAGTGATGGGACCAGATGCCATCATCTTCATTTTCTGAATGTTGAGCTTTAAGCCAACTTTTTCATTCTCCTTTCACTCGCATCAAGAGGATCTTTAGTTATTCTTCACTTTCTGCCATAAGGGTGGTGTCATCTGAATATCTGAGGTCATTGATATTGCTCCTGGCAATCTTGATTCCAGCTTGTGCTTCATCCAGCCCAGTGTTTCTCATGATGTACTCTGCATATGTTAAATAATGGTGACATATTTGAGGATGACAATATACAGCCTTGATGTACTCCTTTTCCTATTTGGAACCAGTCTGTTTTTCCCTGTTCAGTTCTAACTGTTGCTTCCTGACTTGCAAGCCCAGGGTTTAAAATTCCAAGATTTACAAGGCAATGCAAATAGCACCTGTGGTGGATTCATGTTGATGTATGGCAAAACCAATACAATATTGTAAAGTAATTAACCTCCAATTAAAATAAATAAATTTATATTAAAATACACATATATATTAAAATGGAGCTGCAAATTGCATGCAAATTGATGATGATATGAGTTTGTGGCCTGGGATTATAATCAGAAACCTCCAAACATCAATTTTGAAATCTTACCCATGGAATGGACCCACTGCCAGGACCTTCTCCCAACTGGGACTCCATATTGCTATGACACTGGACTTCCGAGCTCTGTTTGAATCTGGATGTTGGTCAAAGTCTAATCTGGTGGTATACGTACTTACTCCTCTTTTCTGTTCTACTTCTTTTCCTATTAATGATTGTTTAGGTAAAGTAAGATAGATAATTTTTTATTAGATATTGATTCCCTTTACTTTTAATGATTGTGTACTGAAAGTAAGATAGATAAATCTCTATTAAATATTAGAATTATTTCTGTATAACGAGTGGCTTCTTTTGTTAACAAATCCTTCAAATCTGAAACTGTCACCAAGTCCAAGCTTGCTTTGCTTGTACTTATGCTATGTAATATAACTTTTTCAAAAATTGCAGGAAGACTCATTCCTTGACACATTTTATAAGCCTGTATAAACTTAGCACTGAAAACCTGGCAAAGATACTTTAAAAAGAAAAATTTCAGAGCAATATCTCTCATGTATAATCCTTAACAAAGTATCAGAATCCAACTATACCCAAAAAAAAGACACTAAAATATGTTCAAGCAGGATTTATCACAGGATAGCAGAGTTGACTTAACATTAAAACAAACAAACAAAAAGAAATCATCAAATCAAATTTAACATACTAACAACAACCAAAAAAGAAGAAAAAAAGGATGTAAGGGGAAAACAGCAAAAACAAGACAGGGAGCTGACTATGGCTTCGATCATGAACTGTTTATTGCCAAATTTAGACTTGCATTGAAGAAAGTAGGGAAAACCACTAGACCACTCAGGTATGTATGACATAAGTCAAATCTCATATGATTATACAGAGGAAGTGACAAATAGATTTAATGGATTAGATCTGATAGACAGAGTTTGTGACATTGTACAGGAAGCAGTGGTCAACATCATCCCCATGAAAAATAAATGCAAAAAGGCAAAATGGTTGTCTGAGGAGGCCTTACAAATAGCTGTGAAAAGAAGAGAAGCTAAAGGCAAAGGAGAAAAGGAAAAATATATCCATTTGAATGAAGAGTTCCAAAGAACAGCAAGGAGAAATAAGAAAGCCTTCCTCAGTGATCAATGCAAAGAAATAGAGGAAAACCACAGAATAAGAAAGACTAGAGATATCTTCAAGAAAATTAGAGATACCAAGGGAACATTTATGAAAAGATGGGCACAATAAAGGACAGAAATGGTATGGACCTAACAGAAACAGAAGATATTAAGAAAAGGTGGTAAGAATACACAGAAGAACTATACAAAAAAAGATCTTCATTACCCAGATAACCACGATGGTGTGATCATTCACCTAGAGCCAGACATCCTGGAATGTAAAGTCAACTGGGCCTTAGGAAGCATCACTACAAACAAAGCTAGTGGAGCTGATGGAATTTCAGTTGAGTTATTTCATATCCTAATAGATGATGCTGTGAAACTGCTGCACTCAATATGCCAGCAAATTTGGAAACCTCAGTAGTGGCCATAGGACTGGAAAAGGTCAGTTTTCATTCCAATCCCAAAGAAAGGCAATCCCAAAGAATGCTCAAACTACCACACAATTGCACTCAACTCAGATACTAGTACGGAGAAGGCAATGGCGCCCCACTCCAGTATTCTTTCCTGGAAAATCCCATGGACGGAGCAGCCTGCTAGGTGGCAGTCCATGAGGTTGCAAAGAGTCAGACACGACTGAACGACTTCACTTTCACTTTTCATTTTCATGCATTGGAGAAGGAAATGGCAACTCCAGTGTTCTTGCCTGGAGAATCCTAGGGATGGGGGAGCTGGTGGGTTGCCATCTATGTGGTGGCACAGAGTCAGACACGACTGAAGCGACTTAATAGCAGCAACAGATACTAGCAAAGTAACGCTCAAAATTCTCCAACCTGGGCATCAACAGTATGTGAACTGTGAACTTCCAGATGTTCAAGCTGGATTTAGAAAAGGCAGAAGAACCAGAGATCAAATTGCCAACATTCTGGATCATCGAAAAAGCAAAAAATTTCCAGAAAAAATCTACTTCTGTTTTATTGACTATGCCAAAGTCTTTGATTGCGTGGATCACAATAAACTGTGGAAAATTTTGGAAGAGATGGGAATGTGAGACCTGACCTGCCTCCTGAGAAATCTGTATGCAGGTTAAGCAGCAACAGTTAGAACTGGACATGGGACAACAGACTAGTCCAAATTAGGAAAGGAGTACGTTAAGGCTGTATATTGTCACCCTGCTTATTTAACTTATATGCAGAGTACATCATTTAGAAATGCTGGACTGGATAAATCACAAGCTGAAATGAAGATTGCTGGGAGAAATATCAGTAACCTCAGATATGCAGATGACACCACTCTTATGACAGAAAGTGAAGAAGAACTAAAGAGCCTCTTGATGAAAGTGAAAGAGAAGAGTGAAAAAGTTGGCTTAAAGCTCAACATTCAGAAACTAAGTTGATGGCATCTGGTCCCATCACTTCATGGCAAATAGATGGGGAAACAGTGGAAACAGTGAAAGATTCTATTTTTTAGGCCTCCAAAATCACTCATGAAATTAAAAGATGCTTACTCCTTGGATTAAAAGTTATGACCAACCTAGACAGCATATTAAAAAGCAGATATATTACTTTGCGGAGAAGGCAATGGCACCCCACTCCAGTACTCTTGCCTGGAAAATCCCTTGGGCGGAGGAGCCTGCTAGGCTGCAGTCCATGGGGTCGCTAAGAGTCAGACACGACTGAGCGACTCACTTTTACTTCTCACTTTCATGCATTGGAGAAGGAAATGGCAACCCACTCCAGTGTTCTTGCCTGGAGAATCCCAGGGACGGGGGAGCCTGGTGGGCTTCCATCCATGGGGTCGCACAGAGTCGGACATGACTGAAGCGACTTAGCAGCAGCAGCAGCATATTACTTTGCTGACAATGGTCCGTCTAGTCAAAGCTGTGGTTTTCCAGTGGTCGTGTATGGATGTGAAAGCTGGACGATAAAGAAAACTGAGTGCTGAAGAATTGATGCTTTTGAAGTGTGGTGTAGAATACTCTCAAGAGTCCCTTGGACTGCAAGGAGATCCACCCATTCCATCCTAAAGAAAATCAGTCCTGAAAATTCATTGGGAAGACTGATGATGAAGCTGCAACTCCAACACTTTGGTGACCTGATGTGAAGAATTGACACATTTGAAAAGACCCTGATGCTGGGAAAGATTAAAGGCAGAGGAGAAGGGGATGACAGGATGAGATGGCTGGATGGCATCACCGACTTGATGGACATGAGTTTGAATATACTCTGGGAGTTGGTGAAGGATAGGGAGGCCTGGTGTGCTGCAGTCCATGGGGTTGCAAGGAGTCAGACATGACTGAGAGACTGAACTGAACTGAACCCCCTATCTTATCTATGATGCCTTGGGGCTTGTGCTCACAGCAGGTAGGTCAGTGTCTAGGCAGGTCAGAAGCAAGGTCTGAAGCCTGTTATACTTTCTTGTCTCTGAAGCTTAAATAAGATTGCTGCCATTTAATTTCCCTAACAGTCCCTCTACTTTGTCTTTATATTGTTCAGTTTTATTTAGTTCTTTAAGTCAAACATAGGCCATGATTATTGATTTTTTAATCTTTCCTATTTTTAATAAAACCGTTTACCTTATAGTTTCCCTACTAAGCATTGCTTGGCTACATTCCACAAATTTGGTTTGTTGTATTTGCGTTATGACTGTGATTTCCCTTTTGATTTCATATTTAACCTCTGAATTACTTAGAATTATGTTGTTTACCTCACAGGTATTCTGAGTTTTCCTCTAAGTATTTTCTAATATTTTGTTCTCCATGGCTGATTCATATCAATGTATGGCAAACACCACTATAATATTGTAAAGTAATTAGCCTCTAACTAAAATAAATAAATTAATTTAAAAAAGAAAGTGAAAAAAATAATATTTTGTTCTTAGTTTTGTTTTAATTTTTATTAACTCAATGTAATTTTATTGCAGAAAAAGAATCCTTGAATTTAAAAGACTTGCTTTATTTTAGAGCATGTGGTCTGTCTTAATGACACACATGCTCTTGAGAAAAATAGACATGGTGGAGTGGCTGTACATCAAGGTGGCTCATGTGCTGATCAGATCTTTTATGATTTTAGAGATGGTTTTGGCTACCTGTTCTATCGATCACTTCAGTTCAGTTCAGTTCAGTCGCTCAGTCGTGTCCGACTCTTTGTGACCCCATGAATCGCAGCACGCCAGCCTCCCTGTCCATCACCAACTCCCGGAGTTCACTCAGGGTCGCCTCCATCGAGTCAGTGATGCCATCCAGCCGTCTCATCTTCTGTCGTCCCCTTCTCCTCCGGCCCCCAACCCCTCCCAGTAGCATGTGGTCTGTCTTAATGACACACATGCTCTTGAGAAAAATAGACATGGTGGAGTGGCTGTACATCAAGGTGGCTCATGTGCTGATCAGATCTTTTATGATTTTAGAGATGGTTTTGGCTACCTGTTCTATCGATCACTTCAGTTCAGTTCAGTTCAGTCGCTCAGTCGTGTCCGACTCTTTGTGACCCCATGAATCGCAGCACGCCAGGCCTCCCTGTCCATCACCAACTCCCGGAGTTCACTCAGGGTCGCCTCCATCGAGTCAGTGATGCCATCCAGCCGTCTCATCTTCTGTCGTCCCCTTCTCCTCCGGCCCCCAACCCCTCCCAGCATCAGAATCTTTTCCAATGAGTCAACTCTTCCCATGAGGTGGCCAAAGTACTAGAGTTTCAGCTTTAGCATCCATCACCTAGAGAATTATTAAAACCTACTGTGATTGTGGGGCTTCTGTGGTGACTCAGATGCTAAAGAATCTACCTTCAATGCAGTAGACCCAGGTTCTGTCCCTGGGTTGGGAAGATCCCCTAGAGTAGGACATGGCAACCCACTCCATTATTCTTGCCTTGAGAATTCTATGGAGAGAGGAGATTCACGGGCTACAGTCCAGGGGTTCAAAAAGAGTCAGACACATTGAGCTTCTTTCACTTTCACTGTGATTGTGGAATTGTCTGTTGTTGCCTTTGCTTCTGTTTTTATTGAACATATGCTGAAGCTCTATTATTAGGCATGGGCTAATTTGACATTGTATGTGTTTCTGATGATTTATTTTTTATCTTGAAGAACAATTCCTATTTATCTATGAGGAGACCTTTCATCTCAAAGCCTATGGTATTAAATAATGAAACAGGAGTTCTGACATCCTGGTGCTCCTCTTGGTGTCATATCTCTATTTATGTCCATTGATTTTTCAACTTTTATGGGCATCTTACAGTAAAATTTTCATTTTTGAAAAAGACATTTGTCATGGTTTGTCCTTTATTGAGGTATCTGGATCCTTACCATTTAATACTGTTTGCTATATTTGAATTTGACTCTATTACATTTATCTATGTTCTGTTTCTTTTCTCTGTTTTTGTTTCTTTGCTCTCAACCTTCTGCCTTATTTTGTACTATAAAAATATCTTTAAATATTTCATTTTAATCTGTTGGTTTTTATGTTATATGTCATCAAACTTATTTTTTAGTAGTTGCTCTATGAAATACTATCTAAAATGTAATTTTAAATATTTTATAGCTTGGAATACAGAAACTTGCAAACATGTATGTCAAACTTAATTGGTTTTTTATGTAATAATTGTTATTGTCAAATCTGTATGTATTGATAGCCACATTAAGCCATTTTGCTTTAATAGACAACATATATTTAATTTATAAAAAAAGAAGTCCTTACCCTAATTTTTACATTTCTGTTGTTCTTCCTTCATATTTGCAGAACAAAGTTTCTTTTGGTATCATTTCTCTTCAGACTGAAAAACTTCTTTTAGTATATTCAATCTGAATAAAAATTCCTGAAAGGTAATAGAAAACTGGAAAGCTTACCTGCATGCAGGTTGTTTCTGCACCTTTACATAATCTACTTGCTATTTTCTTTTACTGTCTCTAGGTAGCTGTTTTTGCATTTAGTCCAATGTTTGCAGCTCAACTCAGCAGAAGTGGTGATTTTATACATAGCATATAGTAGAACCAAAACTCAGGAATATATATTTAATACATGTTAGTTGTGTGATATTTCAGCAAATTAGATATAGTGAATGTTTTAACCAATCAGTTGAGGAAGTGCTGTGAAACACTTTAGAATAACTTAATGGAGTCTTTTTATATTAATGACTACCAGATGCATGTCATTATGTCTTGTGAGAGGGATGAAAAACTCTTCCTTTCTTCCCATCTGTATTCTTTCATTGGTCTAAGAATTAAATAGACAGAAAGAGGATTAACAGGAGAAAAACAATTTTGCATGTAACAGAATTCCCATAAAAATATGAGACTCTCCAGCTGTCAGGGAACCATGGCTTGTAAACAGTCCTGATCTAAGAATAAGGTAGAGATCTAGGGCTTCAAAGGGGAAAAAGAAAATTCTCGAACTTGAGGAGAGCAAATATTTGATAGCCATATTTTAGCTCACCATGTGGGTAAGTTTCTGATGTAAAATTTATCTCTGCTAATAGCTCTTTTCCTGGTACAGACCTCCTGTATAAAATCTTTTAGGCAGTTAAGAGCAGTTAAAAAGCTCTTCTTGAGTGTTCTGTTTGCCTATTGTCTTCAGCTTCAAATATCCACACATCAAGTGTGTCTCC
>SJXQ01005649.1:66578-111306 GCA_006408695.1 Aepyceros melampus
GTGGCCCCTTCTGACTAGAGAGCCCAGGTGGTAGTTCTACTTGATCTGGATCTACGATCAGTGGAGCCTCTTCTACCATCCAGCCCATGAAGGCAAGCAAATGCCTAGTCCTGCTGAAGTGCTGAGCATACCCTCCAGTTTCTCCTTCCAGGAAGCCTGGCTGGGGAACCAGAGCAGCCATAAACTCATCTTACAGCCCCAACTGGTCAGACAGCCAAGCTAGTAGTCCTGCCCAATTGCTGAGTATAACCACTGGCCCTGCAAAACCAGTGAGCTGGAACAGTGACCCTGGGCAACAGGAGAACCCAGCCTATGGGACTGCTAGAGAGGCAGAGCAGAGCCTACACTCCCAACTCAGCCATGGAACCTAGCCTTACAACCCTGATAAGCAGAGGAGCCCAGCCTATGGCCCTGCTCACTTGCTGGAAACAGCCTGTGGTCTTGCCCATGCAGAAAGTCCAGCTAGTAATCTTGTCCAATGAAGAAGGGTAGCTTGCGGTCCCACCCAACAAAGAAGCTCAGCAGCACGCAGCCTTGTTCAACTTTATGGCAGTGTCTATGGCCCCACCTAACCCTGAAGCACAACCTGAAGCCATGTGAAAACACTCTGTCCTGCCTGGGGCCCTGCTTAAACATAAAATCCAGCCAGCAGTACCATTGGGTTGTGGAGTGCAGTCTGAGATCCCACACAACAAGGTATGACTGCTGAACCAACCCATAGTCCTGCTCAATCATGGAATTGAACTGGTGGCACCACCCTACCAACAAACACAGTCTGGGACCTTACCCAACTGGAGGTGATATCAGAACTCAGATAGTGGTCCCATCTCACTGCTGAGCAAAACCAGCAGCCCCACCCAAACAGGGAGATGGTCACCTAGTAGTTCTGCTTGAACTTGGAGACCAGCCAATAGGCCTACCCAACAGTGGAGCCCAGTCAGTGGCATTTCCCCCAACCTCAGAGCATAGGCAATGGCCTCACCCAATGAGACTCCAACTGCAAGCCCTGCTGACTGTGGAAGTACCAGCTGACCCACAGCTGAAAGCTATCATGAGTGGTGAAGGTCTTTCTCTATAGAAGTGAACCTGTAAAGTCTGGAGGAGGAGACTGCTTAAACAAATGCACAGATACCAATGCAAGGAATCATGAAATAAACAGGTAAACATGACATCACCAAAAGAAACTAAAAGTTACAACAACTGACCCTAATGAAACAGAGGTCTATAAGCTGTCTGAAAAAGAATTCAGAAAAATCCTCTTAAAGAACTTTCAGTGAACTACAAGAACACATATCAGGACAATAGTACATGAACAAAACAAAAAGTTAAAGAAGTAAACAGAAACCATAAAAAAAAAAACAGGATCTTTTGGGGGTTGACGGAAGTGTCCACTGTTTTGTTTTTTTTTAAACTTTTTATTTTGTATTGAGGTATAGCCGATTAACAATGTTGTGATAGTTTCAATGAACAGCAAAGGAACGCAGCCATACATACACATGTATCCATTCTTCCACAAACTCCCCTCCCATCCAGGCTGCCACATAACACTGAGGAGAGTTCCATATCCTATACAGTAGGTCCTGGTTGGTTATCCATTTTAAATCCAGTAATGTGTACATGTTCATCCCAAACTCCTTAACTACCCCTCCCTCCTTTCCTTCCCCCCAACCATAAGTTCGTTCTCTAAGTCTGTGAGTCTCTTTCTGAAAAACAGAAATCTTAGAGCTGAGGAATACAATAACTGAAGAATTCAATAGAATAAAATGGTAATATCTAACAATAATTACTTTAAACGTAAATGGGTTAAATTCTCCAATCAAAAACAGCTGAGTGGATAAAAAACAAGATTTCAATGATATGCTGTCTACAAGAGATTCACTTTACTTCTAAGGACACATATAAGATGAAGTGAAGGGATGGAAATAGATATTCCAAGCAAGTAGAAACCAAAAGAAAGCAGGGATAACTATACTTAGATCAGACATGGTAGACTTTAAGCTAAATATGGTCATGAGAGACAAAGAAGGCCATTATATCAAGAAAAAGAGTCAATTTCATCAAGAAGATATAACTATAATGCTTATGCACCCAATGTTAGATGCACTTAAATATATAAAGCAAGTACTACTACAAATAAAATGAGAAACAAACAGCAATACAGTAACATGTGCTGACTTTAATATCCCAATCTCAACAATGGATGTATCATCCAAATAGAGAATCAATCAGGAAACAGTGGATTTTAACTACACTACAGACTAAACAGATCAGACAGAGAGCATTCTATCCAACAGTAGCAGAATACACATTTTTCTCAAGAATAGAGAAACTTTTTCTAGGATTGATCATATGGTAGGCCAAAAAATAAGTTTTAACAAATTCAAGAAGGCAGAAATTGTATCAAGCATCTTTTACAAACATAATGTTATGAAGTTAGTAATCAATAACTAGAGGAAAGCAAGAAAAATTTTAAGTACATGGAAATTAAACAACATCTTCCTGACCAACCAATGGACCAAAGAAGAGAAATTGAAAGGTAAATAAAACAAATTTTGAGACATACAAAAACTGAAATACAAGAAAACCCATCAGATACAACAAAAGTAGTTCTAAAAAGTTTATAGTGGTAAATTTATAAAAGAAAACAAAAATCTCAAAAGAACAACCAAACTTCAGCCATAAAGAAATTAGTAAAAGAAAAACAAACTAAGCCCAGAATTAGTAGAGGAATTAAACACTAACTATTAGAGCAGAAATAAATAAAATAAAGAATAGGAAAGCAACAGAAAAGATTAACAAAACTAAAAGTTGGTTCATTGAAAAGATGAACAAAACTGACAAATTTTTAGCTAGACCAATAAAAAAAATGAAGATCCAAATAAATACAAAGGATCATGAGACTATTAGGAACAATTACCCACCAACAAATAAAACAGCCTAGAAGCACTAGCATTAAAAAAAAAAAAAAAAGACAAATAGACCGAAAAAACAGAATCCTGAGTCCAGAAATAAATCCAAGCATATAAAGTCAACCAATATTTGACAAGGGAGCCAAAAACACTCAATGGGAAAAAACAGTCTCTTTAACAAATGATTCTGGGAAAACTAGATATTCACATAAAAAAATTGAAAATGGACCTCCTCCCTTATACCATGGACAAACACTAACTTTAAATAAACTAAAGACTTAAATGTAAGACTTAAACTCATAAAAAGTCCTAGAAAAAAACAAAGGGGAAAAAAAAGAAAACAAAGGGGAAAAAACAGGCAAAAAAAATCACAAATTAATGAGACTACATCAATCTAAGAAGCTTCTGTATAGAAAAGAAATGATCAACAAAATGAAAAGGCAACCAAAGGAATGGGAGAGTTTATTTGCAAACCACATATCCAACAAAGGGTTAATATTCAAAATATACAATGAACTTATACAACTCAATAGCAGAAAACAATCAAATTTTAAAATGGGCAATGGATCTAAACAAACATCTTTGAAAAGAAAATACACAAATGGCCAACAGGTACATGAAAAGGTGTTCAAATCACTAATCCTGCTGCTGCTGCTGCTGCTGCTGCTAAGTTGCTTCAGTCGTTTCCGACTCTGTGTGACCCCATAGAGGGCAGCCCACCAGGCTCCCACATCCCTGGGATTCTCTAGGCAAGAACACTGGAGTGGGTTTCCATTTCCTTCTCCAATGTATAAAAGTGGAAAGTCTAAAGTGAAGTCACTCAGTCGTGTCCGACTCTTAGTGACCCCATGGACTGCAGCCTACCAGGCTCCTCCGTCCATGGGATTTTCCAGGCAAGAGTACTGGAGTGGGGTGCCATTGCCTTCTCCATCACTAATCCTGAGAGAAATGCAAATCAAACCACAATGAGGAGTGGGGGAGTTGATTCAAGAGGGAGGGGACATATGTATACTTATGGCTGATTCATGTTGTTGTACAGCAGAAGTCAACACAATATTGTACATTACAAAAATACAATGGAACATCACACCTCACACCTGTTACTATGTCTACTTACAGAAAGATGAGAGATAACAAATGCTAGTGAGAATATGGAGAAAAGGGAACTCCTAGACACTGCTAATGCAAATTTAACCTTGTATAGCCACTGGAGAAAGGAGTATGGAAGTTCCTCAAAAAAATAAAAAACAGAAATAACATGTGATCCAGCAATTCCTCTTTGGGGTAATATGGCTGATTCATGTTGTTGTACAGCAGAAGTCAACACAATATTGTACATTACAAAAATACAATGGAACATCACACCTCACACCTGTTACTATGTCTACTTACAGAAAGATGAGAGATAACAAATGCTAGTGAGAATATGGAGAAAAGGGAACTCCTAGACACTGCTAATGCAAATTTAACCTTGTATAGCCACTGGAGAAAGGAGTATGGAAGTTCCTCAAAAAAATAAAAAACAGAAATAACATGTGATCCAGCAATTCCTCTTTGGGGTATATAGGTGAAGGGAAAAAAATCACTATCTTGAAGAGATTTCTGCACCAGCATGTTCACTGCAGCATCACTTATAATAGTTGAGACATGGAAATACCTAAATGTCTACCAACAGGTGAAGAGAGAAATGCATGTGCAAGCACACACACAGTAATATTATTAGTCATAAGAAAGGGAATTCTAACATCTGTGACAACATGGATGAATTTTTGAGAGCATTAGGCTAAGTGAAATAAGGCAGACCCCAAAAAACAAATACTGTACAATCTCACTTCTTTGTAGAACGTGGAAAAAAAAAAAACCTTACAAAAATAGAGAGTAGAATGGTGGTAGCAAGGGGTGTGGGCAGGGTAGTGGTAAGAATGGGTGAAGATGGTCAAAAGGTACAAACTTCCAATTTTAAGATGAGTAATTTCTGGGGACATAATATACAGTATGATGATTACAGTTATCAACACTTACTGTATATCTGAAAACTGCTAAGCAAGTAGACCTTAAAAGTTCTCAATACATCACACAAAAAATTCTATGTGAGGTGACGGATCAGCTAACTAACCTTTATTGTGGCTATCATTTCACAATATATTTATGAATCAAATCATCACATTGTACAACTTTAACTTATACAATGTTATATATCAATTATATCTCAAATAAAGCTGGGAAAGAAAAAAGTGTATATGAAATAGGGACACTCAGGGAATAAATATGTGACTAAAACCTGATAACTAGTTGTACAACACTGGAAAATTATTTCTATCTCAAGTTCCTTGCAAAAGGAAGGGGCAGAATTAGATGAATGTTTCCCAAGTTGATGTCCACAGAATGTTAAAAGGTGCATTATTCAAAAACAAGGCTCTGATCAAATAAATGGAAGAAATGCTATCTTAAGGTTAAATGGGTTTATTATAAAACTTTTCAGAGCCTTAAAAATGCTAATAAGCAATGTGACAAAAGTATACTCTCTCCATGTATTTGGCTATACAATCCTTTTCATAAGCAATCAGTATTTCTTAGGAGTTGTATTCTTGTGAGCTCAGTTTGGGAACCCACAGAAGATAACTGCTAAAACTTTTTGCACCTCTGAGATTTCATTACTATCTAACAAGGCATTAATTGTACAGAACAAAAGTAACAGTGAATCCAGAAAGAAGTCAAGCGGGTTGATTCTTAGAGTATTTTGGAGCCAAAAGGAACTTGAGAAACCATCTAATGATTTTTCCTCACCTCACCTTTTACTTAAAGCAGCAGATCATGCTCACAAAATCTTATGCAGAACACTAATATATAAAATGGGTTAGGGCCAAAGTCTTCAGGGTGAATTGAGGTAGAGGGCTGTAGTCCCACTTACTGGGATTTCTCCTTGAGGGAGCCTAGAAACTTCATCGGAAAGCAGAGGTTAGTGAGCCCTGACCCTTCTGATTAGCTATTCTGAGAAGGCTTTGGGAAAGAGCTGAACTCTCCTACATATTCACAGGAAGGTCCTTCACCCTTCCCTGTATCAAATCAATTTTAAGTCCTCCTTAAAGGACTCCTTTAAGTCGGACACATAAAATAAGAATTATGTAAAGAGAATCACAAAACTTTTCTCACTCTAGAAAAAAACACATGACAGTAAATACACTAAAATGCAACCCCTGTAGAAATGAGAAGTTATTCAAGTGTTAAGCCCGGGAGTCACATGGCTACACTTAATTTCAAGAAGTTCTGAGTGGTGGCAGTAGGGAAAAGAGGAGATTTGACTGGCGAGACTTCTTGTACTTTATTTCCTGTTTGTTCTTTAATATTTAATAGTCTTTTTGCAAAGAATCAAGCCATTCTCAGTTGTGTTCGGGGAACCACAAAAGGCTTTCAGGCCTAAGCCAGGACTTTCAAGAGGACTGGCCTCTCCAGAGGTCAACATGGTGGAGAGAACAGGTTTCAGAGGCAACTCTCTTCCAGGGGAAGGATGAAACCAAGGAGGTAACCATCAGTTGACTCACCTAGTGTTCCAGCAATAAACTTCCAAAGACCTGAACTTTGTTTTACAGAAGACAATTTCCTGACAGAGGTATGGAGTTTACCACCTACTGACAATAAACCCTGGATTCCCCCAGTCCCAGGTTACTACTCTGCTTCTCCTGTTGCCAGGGTTAAGCTAATTTCTTAAAGTAATGGCAACATACTTAAAAACAACAACAAAGCAGCTTTTAGCCAGACATTAACAAATCTAAATAAAAATCACTGTTCCATGGGTTTACCCAGCCTGGTATTAAACATTCTCGACAAGCAGGTTCCACCTTCATTAGCAGTCACCCTACATTCCAGCCAAACTGGCCTCTACTCATCCCAAAAGTATGCTTTAAACCTTTCCAATTCTATGCCTCTGCTCTTCTCTGTATTATCCATACCTACTAAAATCCAATTTATCCCTTACTATTGGTAGTGAAGCCTTTCCTCATTCCATGAACGGGAAGTCATCTCTTTTCCTTTGAACTAAGACAATGTGGAACTTAGGTGCTATCTTGTACAGATGTGCATACCTTACAGTGTCCATCAGATTGTACTTTTCAGAGGGTAAGTAATTTGTCTTTATGTCTGTGTCTAGGTTGTGCAGGCCACCAGACCATTCCCAATGAGAGCTCTAGTGGCCAGACTTAGGGAAGGCTCTCATACCAAGTATGTTCAGGACACTCTTTTTGCCTAAGTTTTCCTTAGTATATAGATCAATGAATCTACTTCAGTCACTTACATACCACCTTAGTTGATTTATTGATTTTTGCTAAATGCATTTTTTGTCTTCACTTCAGGTTTCCTTCAATGAAGTCATTTTTTTAAACTTCACCATTCACTTTAGCCTTATCTTGTAAAATACTATGTGAAATCACGAATTCAATGTTATCTTTTTCTAATGCATATAAAAATACATAATTGTTAAAGTTTCAAAAACTTTTTCAAGGTTTGCTCTAGTCATTTTGTTTACTTCGTAGAACACTGTTCATTCCTATCTTCAGTCAGTTAAAAAACTAATGGGGGTCTTTTACTTGCCAGGCACTATTCTACTCTTTAAAAGGGCAGTTGTTCTCAACTGAAGGTAATTTTCTCCCCAAGAGACGTTCAGCATTATATACAGATAATTAAGAGGCTGGCGCAGTGGTAAAGAATTCACCTGCCAATGCAGGAAACAAAGGTTTGATCCCTGAGTTGGGAAGATCCCTTGGAGGAGGAAATGGCAACCCACTCCAGTATTCTTGCCTGAAAAATCTCATGGACAGAGGAGCCTCATGGGCTACAGTCCTTGGGCTGCACAGAGTCAGACACAACTGAGCGCACACACACATGAAAGATATTTTTACTTGTCAAAACTGGGGAGGGATGCTACTAACATCTCAGGGGTTGAGGCCAAGGATATTGCTGAACATTCCACAGTTTCCAGAACAGTCCCCCACAATACAGAATTATCTGATCCAAAATGTCAACAATATCCAAGTTAAGAAACCCTGCTTCAGAGAAACATGGCAAATGAAAGACACATTATCTGCTTTTCTGGAGCTTACAGTCCAGTAACAACGTTACAGATGCTACTACTTTCTTCCTGTACATGCAAGTAAGATTCATTAAGTCTATAGTTTTCAGGATTTCTTCTCTGTGGCATTAATTTCTTATATCAGGCAAGCATTCTGGCACTGAGCAAATTTCCAGAACTGTGGCCTCTTAAATAACAGCAGGTTTCACACATTCCTGACAAGGATTCCACCCCAGGTCAGAGTGTGAGCTTTGCCACCATGTGTCCCAGGGTTTGAGACTGCCCTGCCAATTACTAGCTATGTGGCCTTGGGCAAGTGATTTAACCTCTCTAAGCCTCCATTTTTTCATCCATAATGCAATTATTATTCAGTTCAGTTCAGTCACTCAGTCGTGTCCAACTCTTTGAGACCCCATGAATCGCAGTACTCCAGGCTTCCCTGTCCATCATCAATGCCCGGAGTTCACCCAGACCTACACCCATGGAGTCAGTGACGCCATCCAGCCATCTCATCATCTTGGACAGGGAGGCCTGGTGTGCTGCAATTCATGGGGTCGCAAAGAGTCGGACACGACTGAGCAACTGAACTAAACTGAACCCTTCCCTAAATATACAAGTATTAGCTAGCCTGTATTTTTGCTCAAGCAACATCCTCTAAAACATACGAGGACCAACCTCTGAACTTAGAGTTACATGCTTTGGTTCTGCTGTTTACAGGTGGCTGTGTGACTTTTAATATATTATTTTGACCTCTTTGAGCCTCAATTTTTTGTTAATTTCTTCATCTTCATAATGGTAATACCTACCTCACAGAGTTGTTAGGATTCATTCAGATAATGAATACAAAAGCATATTGTAAACTAAATGCATGGCAAACATGCATGGCATTATTTTCTACCCACCGCTACCTGTCAGGATGCTTTTGACTTCAAATAACAGAAACTCAACTGAAAGTGTCTTAAACAATAAGGCAGCCAGTCTGGAAGTTAGGCAGTTCCAGAGTTGGTTAATTCAGCAGCTCAGTTATGTCATCAGAGACACAAAGTCCTTCCATCCTCCTGCTTTGCTGTTCATTATCTGTTGTTCTCTTTAACTTGGTCCCCTCATGGTAGTAAGATGACTGCTACTGTCTTAGTGACTTACTGTCGCATGCATCATGCATGGCATTATTTTCTACCCACCGCTACCTGTCAGGATGCTTTTGACTTCAAATAACAGAAACTCAACTGAAAGTGTCTTAAACAATAAGGCAGCCAGTCTGGAAGTTAGGCAGTTCCAGAGTTGGTTAATTCAGCAGCTCAGTTATGTCATCAGAGACACAAAGTCCTTCCATCCTCCTGCTTTGCTGTTCATTATCTGTTGTTCTCTTTAACTTGGTCCCCTCATGGTAGTAAGATGACTGCTACTGTCTTAGTGACTTACTGTCGCATGCAGACAACAGTGTTCAGAGGCAGAAAAGAGGAAGGTCCCTTTAGAATACCCCTGTTTAAGAGTGAGGAAATCTTTCTAGAAGCCTCCCCTATCTCCTTATCTCCAAACAACCTGCCCTCATGTTTTATTGATGAAAATTCTAGCATATGCTTATGCCTAAACCAATCATCATTGGAAAAGAGAGTGAACTCATTTTGATTAGCTTAAACCAATCGTGATCAGTTCAGTTCAGTGGCTCAGTAATGTCCGACTCTTAACGACCAAATGAATTGCAGCATGCCAGGCCTCCCTGTCACTCACCAACTACCAGAGTCCACCCAAACCCATGTCCGTTGAATCCATGATACCATCCAACCATCTTATCCTCTGTTGTCCCCTTCTCCTCCTGCCCTCAATCTTCCCCAGCATCAGGGACTTTTCCAATGAGTCAGCTCTTCGCATCAGGTGGCCAAAGTATTGGAGTTTCAGCTTCAACATCAGTCCTTCTAGTTGCAGCACTTTCACAGCATCATCTTTCAGGATTTGAAATAGCTCAACTGGTATTCCGTCACCTCCACTAGCTTTATTCTTAGTGATGCTTCCAAAGGCCCACTTGATTTCACATTCCAGGATGTCTGGCTCTAGATGAATGATCACACCATCATGATTATCTGGGTCATGAAGATCTTTTTTGTACAGTTCTTCTGTGTATTCTTGCCACCTCTTCTTAATATCTTCTGCTTCTCTTAGGTCCCTACCATTTCTGTCCTTTATTGAGCCCATGATCATCCCCTGGTATTTGTTCCCACCTCTCCTAAAGGAACAGATGCTAAAAAAAAAAAAAAAAAAGACAAAGTGGGAGCTTTTTTAGGGAGGGAAAGATTGCAATAGCACAATGTCTTTAAGGATGATCCTGGTTTATTAGGACAAGGAGGTGAGGAAGTACTAAGTAGTAAATTCAACATAAAGAGGAGTTGAGTTTTAGTGGGTCAAGATTTCAGTTAAACATCATACAAAATGAGGAGAAAACAAATAAGGAGGAAAGAGTATGAAGCTTTTGTTTTTCTAGTTTTAACATTTGTTTTCATGTCTAAATAGGTTTGCAGTGGAACTGACGAAGACCCTGATGATAAAAATGCACCATTTCGACAACGGCCATTTTGCAAATATAAAGGACATACTGCTGATCTTCTTGATCTTTCCTGGTCTAAAGTAAGAAATTCTTATTTGAATTTTGTATTCTGTATAACTTTCTAGGATAAGAACAAATGTTTTTTTGGTATGATTATCACCATCAAGTCCGAATGTCTGTAGCTATTTTGTGGGAGTTACAAATTAATTGAAATTTAAAATGAGAATTGATAGATTAGGCTAATAAGAAAATGTTTATATTACTTAACAGCTTTTATCTGGATCTGTCTTTATACTTATACTTCTTGCTTCTTTTAAAAAGTAATTTTGCAAAATAACTATCCTCAGCAAAATGCATATGACTTCAACTACAAAGATGAAGTCTGACCTAGACAATCAAGACTGTTTTGGAGCTAGTCTGCTACCTTCATGAAATCATTAATTTAGGTTTAACAATTATAGTCTACAAATCTTCATTTTATGCTTTTTTTTCCTTAGAACAAGATTATTTTAGGAGTAGGGGGCTATTTTGCCACCAATCAAATATCTTAGAAGTTTTCAAAAATTTTAAGAGGTATTTTAAATTTCTTTTAAGATATCTGAAACATGAAGCCATTTCTGAAATTTTTGCATTATTCAATATACTTTGTATTAAAATGTGTCAGTAATCAGAATCTAATATATAATCAGAATTTGTGGGGGAAAGTAATATTAAAAGCCTTAAATTGAGAAAAGTCATCCGAGTTAGCAAAATACTAGCAAGGATACTGGTAATGCCCATATATTTTAACTGTCAGGAGAACTTCACGTATCACAAAGATATCACTGGTATGTATTGACAAGTCAGATTCCCAGGTGGCTTAGTGATGAAGAATCTGACTGCCAATTCAAGAGATGTGGGTTCAGTCCCTGCGTCAGGAAGATCCCCTGAAGAAGAGAATGGCAACCTGCTCTAGTATTCTTGCCTGGAAAATCTCTTGGATGGAGGAGCCTGATGGGCTTCCAGAGAGTTGGACATGACTGAGCATGCACACATACTAACAAGTCAGGCTTCCCTGAGCTCCAGCTTTGAGTCACTCCACTTATGAGTTGCTGCTCCTATCATATTTGTTTAGATATTATGGGTGTATTTCATAACATCTTTCTCTAACCTCCTGGAACAAGCTTGGGCCTCACCTGGTAGTCTTATTCTAAATTGAGCCCCAGTCGTACCTTTGTTCCCCCTTCACCCTACCCTGTATGAAATCTGTGTTGTCAGAAAATGGAAGTTTAAAGTATCCTTAAATCTGATAATCATATTCATCTAGAACAAGAAGTGCAAAGCACCTAATTGGGAACCCTGCACTTATTTTACTGTCTTAAAGCAAGCCAGTATTTTTGTGAAATGTAAAACTAACTGAAGAAATTAATTCTCCATTGACCACTCTTATCAGTCAGGGTTCTCCAGAGTAACAGAACCAAGAGAAAATACATACATCAGGAGGTTTATTTCAAGGAATTGGCTCACAGGGTTGTGAGGCCAAGCAAGTTTAAAATCTGTAGGGCAGGCTTTGAAAGCACAGCAGGTGTCATACTGGAGTCTTAAGGCAGAATTTCTTCTCCAGAAAACCTCAGTTTTGTTCTTAAGGCCTTCATCTGTGTGTGTGGTCTTCCCTTAAACTTTCTTTTTACTTAACTGTTTATGTATGTACATTTCTAGGTCTTATTGGCAATGAGATTCTAAGCCCCTCAAGGTAGGGGTCTGACTTTCTTTACTGTTGTTTCTTTCAGTATCTAGCATGGTTGATATTTATAGGGGGTTTTCTGTTTGTTGAAAATTTATTTTGTGCCAGGTAGCAAGAATTACCTTGTTAGTTCTTTTTTTTTTTTAACGTTTACCTTGTTAATGCTATGAGGTGGATGCTATTTCATATTGTGGATTAGAAGACTGGGCCTCTGACCCATCCCAGATCATAAAACTAGTTATGGGTAGAACCTAGATCTGAATCTAATTTTTCTGACTCATAAGACCATGCTTAGTTCAATAAAACTATTTAATTTTGTTTAGTTAATAAGTATTTATTGAACAAAAATCTCTTAGCATAATAGAACCAGTCTTAACACGTCTTCGACATCTTCACTTTGTATACTTAAACCAATGTACTGTTGGAAGAATTGAATAAATTCAGTTTTAATGAACAGTAGACCATAGATTTAGTTTTTATACACTTGTTATTAAATATCAGGAAATATAAAGCAAACTGTTTATACTCTTCAAAACTTCTAGAACTGAGTGGACCTTGAAAATAAAAAGAATTGTTATTAGATGTTTCAAAAGTTATTGTTAATCTTTCAAAATTCTATTTTTTCTATTATTTTGGTTTTATTTTATATTTTTATTTTTATTTTGGAGTTTTTAGATTTTTTTCTTTTCTCTTTTTTTAACTTGTCAAAGTTATCTTCACTTTGTATACTTAAACCAATGTACTGTTGGAAGAATTGAATAAATTCAGTTTTAATGAACAGTAGACCATAGATTTAGTTTTTATACACTTGTTATTAAATATCAGGAAATATAAAGCAAACTGTTTATACTCTTCAAAACTTCTAGAACTGAGTGGACCTTGAAAATAAAAAGAATTGTTATTAGATGTTTCAAAAGTTATTGTTAATCTTTCAAAATTCTATTTTTTCTATTATTTTGGTTTTATTTTATATTTTTATTTTTATTTTGGAGTTTTTAGATTTTTTTCTTTTCTCTTTTTTTAACTTGTCAAAGTTTTATTTTTAGTTGTAAGATACATCTTTATTTTAAAATAGGTATACCACATAAAATATACCTTTTTTTACACTGGCCCAGATAGCATATATGTATCAGTACAGTAACATATCTGAATCCATATTTGTGCTTAGTCTTTTTACATTCAAAGATTAAAGTATCTTTATTACTTTAAGCAAATAACAAAGCATCTCATTTTTCATAAGCACTCTGCACAGTAGTATAGTAGTTAGAGCCTGACCTAGAGCCAGACTACCCGGGTTCAAATTGCAGCTCTGCCATTGACAAGCTGTATAGTCTTAGACAAATTATTTAACCTCTCTGCCTCAGTGTTCTCATTTGCAAAAGCAGATAATAATGTACACACCTCATAGGATTGCTGTATAGTGCTGAGAACAATGTTTAGCATATTGTAAGTACTCAGTAAATATCACCATTATTTCAATTTGTTTAGCACCTTTAATCATGCCAAAGAATACTAAGATTTCATTTGAGTTTCCTTGTTCAGCATAGTTTCTTTGTTCAGCATAACTCATAGTTCTTCCCTTAAATAGATTTGTGTTTAGAAATTAAAGAGCTTCTGCCAGCTGGAAGCTTTTAACAAATAGATGTTTGGTTTCTGGTGATGAGCCATCTTAATGCCTAAGTCAGTTATACTACCCTCTTTTAGCTTTGAAAATTCTGAGACATTTGACAATTTCTATTCTCTAATTTTCTTGCCTGAGGTGTGACAGGTACATAATAAGTTTTCATTTCCATGCTGCTTTGGACATTGATCTTTTTGAAGGCATGTTATGTGACATTTAGGGAACTCATGTAAGTTAAAATTCACTAGTGTCATCAATGTGAAAATAACCAAAGTGATGCTAACTTCCAGTAGATGCAGACTCCAACGACTAAGGCACATCCTGGTCCTCTCTTGGCATCTTGCAAATTTCTTTCAATAGAAGTCATAAGATTCATCCTCATTGCAGAATATGTAATGTGAAAAAGTCTTAGAATAAAGAAATATGGTATTTAACTATTTGGGGAAAAAATGAGATTGTCCGAGTGAATTGGATATCTTTTTGTGCTGTCTGATGCTGCATATAACAGTAATAATAATAACAACATAACTATTGAGGTACTAAAACTAAAAGTTGACTTTTATGGTGTAAATATTTTTATATGATGATAAAATAATCAATGTCAATTTCTCCATAGAACTACTTTCTGCTTTCTTCTTCAATGGATAAAACAGTCAGATTATGGCACATTTCCAGAAGAGAATGCCTTTGCTGTTTTCAGCATATAGATTTTGTCACTGCCATAGCTTTCCATCCAAGAGTAAGTGTTTACACGTTTTTTGTTATACTGTGAGGAAGGTGAGGGAACCAGGTTTCTCTGGAGGATATCTGGACTACAGGAAAAAAAATTATTAATAGCCATATAGTTTACAGCAACTTAATGTTTCATTCTGCTTTAGAAATAAGAAAGGAACTAAATATTGTACTAATCTGCATTAGAAGAGCTGGAAATATTATAGTCAAAATATCAATATACTAGTGAAAAGTCATCCCAAGTCTTTAATAAAACCTGCAGGGTATAAATAAATAAGATATCCTATTAAAGAGGAGAGAGGTTGGAGATGGTGGAAGACAAAAAGACAGCAGGTAAATAAGAAAAGGAAGCATATAGGCAGGAATAGTTAGTTGTAGGAGAGTCAGGAAGGAAAGAGACAAAGAAAAGGTTGAAAGTGGCAAAAACAAAAATTCATTACAAGATAGACTGAATTCCTGTTTCATGTCTGGAAACATTGTTAATCTTGAGATGTCCTCTTATTCATTTTCAGTGTAGAAAATCCTATCATATCTTTCCTCCAGAAGGAATTTTGTATGATTACAACTAAAGGAGAAAAGTCTACTATCATGGACTCCAGACCTATCTGATGCCCTTGTAAGATAGATCCACTAAATGCATAAGGCTAGAGAAGCTTCAGTTCTTTGCAGCTATAAGGACAAGGGATGTCATGTGTTGGTGCTGCTCACCAGCTAGGTTGAAATAAGTGGAAGGCTTGAGCTGACCTTCGTTGAATTTCCCTCCCCTATGTTAGTGTATATGATTACATTTCCAATCATGTCTTCATCTCTATATGTTAATACCCGTTGTCTTTTTAATGCAGACTTTCGATTATATTCACATTTCTTTCTCTCTTTCCTCAGATTAAGAAAGAAGAATGACTTTTGTCTCTCAATATAATTTCCCTCCCTGGGCAGGCTTATGACATAGGCATTAATAAAGTACTTAAGAACTTTTGAAAATTAAAGATGTTTAATCTGTGTTAACACCATATCAGTTTGACCATCAAGCTCTCAAGGCTTCTTTCTGAAAAAATACCCCCATCCTGTCACCTAAGGATGCAGCAGAAGAATGGATTTACCCCTGTCAGCAACTGTGAACAAAATCCCCCACACCTATTTTAACTATAATGTATCAGAGTGGAAAGAGAGGGGTATTAGATGGTGATAGTTATCCATGTAGTACTTTATCATTAAGGTTTCTGTTTAGTCAGCAATTTTCCTATACCTTTATTTGGTTTTATTTTAGAAACTGAAAAGCCTTATTTCTAAAACTTCTACTTACTTGGAGAGTTTATGAGAGGGGCTAGGGAAGAATGGAGTGATGTTGACATTTTCCTTGGAAATAGGACTCTATCAAATAATGTAACCTGGAAGGAAGCAGGGTTATAAAAGAAATAGCAAAATAGAGATACTCACACGTATACACATGGGTATATGTGTATATAAATAAAATTCTGAATTGTAAGACCAAGATAAAGTAGTTTTACTTGTTCAGCACTTCTACTGGTATACATTGAGTTGAGCCTACTATACCATATCCATAAAAATACCTATTCTATGAAGGTTATCCTTGACAGGCTTCAGAAGTAGGTAAGAATAATAATCTTGAGTGGAAAAGAAAATCTGTTTCATGTTTTGGCATCCTAATTATTTTATCTTTAATTCTTATGTTACCAGAAATTAGAGCAACTTTGTGATAGGCTTGGTTAATTTAGAACAAGGTTTCTAAACCTTGGCACTAATGGCATTTTGGGTTGGATAATTCTTTTTTGTAGAGAGAGGGAAGGCTGTCTTGTGCATTGTAGTATGTTTAACAGCATTTCTGGTCTGTACCCACTAGATGTCAGTAGCGCCCACCCCCTAAATTGTGACAATCAGAAATGTCTCTGGACATTCCTTAAATGTGCTAGCCCTGCTAGGTGTCCCTACCTGACCCCCTGCCAACCCCCCGCAGAAAGGCAGTGAACAAAGATTCAACGCGCATTAACAGAGAACTCAGAATTTCTCAAACTTATTTGATCACAGAACACTTCTACATGATATTTACTCCATTGTCTGTTAGCATCTATTCTTTGGGAAAAGCAGTTGAAGGATATGATAGAATGATTAGAATCTCATTTCTCAAAAATGAATATTGAGGTCTCTAATTGTTATTTTTAATGAATAAAATAATGCTTACTTTAATACTTTAAAAATAAAATCTTACATATTTTAACATTTATTCCTAATAGACTTGATGTATTGATTTGCTGATTAGTTTTTCTTCATGTGGTAAAATGAAAGCTTCCTCTTTTGCCACCTTTTTAGGATGACAGGTATTTTCTAAGTGGGTCATTGGATGGAAAGCTCCGCCTTTGGAACATACCTGACAAAAAAGTGGCTTTGTGGAATGAAGTAGATGGTCAAACAAAATTGATCACAGCTGCCAATTTCTGTCAGAATGGCAAATATGCAGTGATTGGAACATATGATGGCAGGTGTATTTTCTATGATACAGAGGTAAATGACTATATTGTATAAATTACATACTTGAATACTTAGAAGACCTTTCTGTGGTTTGGAATAAGTTGGTGTATCCTCCCTGGGCTGCTACTGCCTTATCTGTAAATTGGGACAAATAATATTAATACCATGTTTGTCTGTGGGTTGGCTCAGATGATCTTTGAGGTTCTAATTCTAATATTTTTAAATTGTTGTTTCTTTTTAGCATTTGAAATACCACACACAGTACATGTCCGATCTACCAGAGGGCGCAATAAGGTTGGAAGAAAAATTACTGGCATTGAGCCTTTACCTGGAGAAAACAAGGTACTAAGTATTCAAAACCATCTCTCTCCACACTATATATAGGCTCCTAAAAGTAAGTTCTTCATATCTTGGCTAAGAATATATTTCCTTTCTTACGGAATATTACTTTTTCTAGTTTGAGGTATATTCTATATTTGTGTAACACCCTTTTTTGGTTGTACCTTAACACAGATTAAATGGTGGTATTTTTAACTTTTCCTTTGATTTGTTTTTAGATACTGGTAACCTCAAATGACTCCAGAATCAGACTATATGATCTTAGAGATTTGTCGCTGTCCATGAAGTATAAGGGTTATGTCAACAGCAGCAGCCAAATCAAAGCAAGTTTCAGGTAAATTAGCAATGAGGAATTCCCCATAGAGATCAGAATATTTCTTCCCTATTCTCATTTTTCCATTGATCTATACCTTATGTTTACATGTTTATGTATAGTGATGTTAGTTACTTTGGGTTTTTATAACTGGTATCTCATATTATCAATCATACAGAACTTACCTTATCCACCTGTTTGGTAGAGTTAGAATTGCTCCTCCTCTGCTGAAGACGAAGCAACATCCAGAAAATTAAGTAATTTGCCTTAAGTCACACTGGTAGTATCAGAGCCAGGATTAGAAAACTCCCAGCTCCAGAATTTGTGCTTTTGTATTTTCATGTATGCTTTCTAAGAGGAGGTTTATCCAACCACCACTCACCCTTGTACAGAAACTAAGCATTTTGAGACTCTTAAGGTACAGTGTCCTGTACACACCTTTACATGTCGTTATTATTTGAACTTTTAATTTAGGGTCTGCAGGCTCCTGAAATACCTACCTCTTCTTTCTTTATAGCCCTCTTTATTTCAGACCTTTTCTTACCAGTTCTCCATTTTTCTTGAACTACCCAGTAATTACCCAGTAATTTAATTAGTAAAGTATTCAGCTTCTCTCTTTTATCTCTTAAGTAACATTGCTCCTGAGGGCTTCCCTGGTGGCTCAGTAGTATAGGATCTGCCTGCAATGCAGGAGACACAGTTTCCATCCCTGGGTGGGGAAGATCCTCTGGAGAAGGAAATGGCAACCCACTCCAGTATTCTTGCCTGGGGAAATCCCATGAACAAAGGAGCCTGACAGGCCTGGTGTCACAAAGGGTACTACATGACTTAGAGACAAAGCAGCAACAGGCATTCCTCCCAGTGTGAGTTAACCCAGCAGTAGTTACCCAGAACTTTGATGAACGTATGAATGCCAGTGGCCACCCATGTCAACCCTACATGTTCAGGGCCTCTGAAGTGAGGCTAGGAGTCTGTATTTCAGCAAGTTCTCTTGAATGTTTTCTTACGTGTTTCAAACTAGAAAGATCTGATAGAAACCCCTACAAAGCCCCACAACTTTGATTCTTTTTCTTTCTTCCCTAAATTTAGCCATGATTTTAATTACCTTGTTAGTGGCTCAGAAGATAAGTATGTTTATATCTGGAGTACTTACCATGACTTGAGCAAGTTTACTTCAGTCAGGAGAGATCGTAATGACTTTTGGGAAGGTATTAAAGGTAAGTAAATGCCCAGTTTGGTGTGTCTTTTAAATAAATAAAGTTAAAATGAAGATATAAGTAAATTTGTATAGGCATTATTTCAGAGAGAGAGTTTGGCAGTTTTAACTGCTTTCCGTTTGTATTGGCTTTGTTTGACTTTTCTATACCAAGGAAGAGCTTATACTTGTGTAAAATTTGAGAAGTCGTGGAATCTCAGAACTTGTATGTGGTTTTGGGTTTTGTTTTTTTTTTTTTTAAGAAGATATTTTTGAATTTTAAATAGTTCTGAGTTACTTCTTATCTGTTCATTTCTAAAGATATTTGTATATAACATACACTATTATATTTTTTGCATATTATACTTTTTATCTTGATGTTTAGACTCAAGCTTATTAGTAATCCTAAAGTTGATTTTTTTTACAGCACATAATGCAGTTGTTACATCAGCTATCTTTCTCCAAACCCAAGTTTGATGTTGTCTTTGGATGTGCAATCTGAAAAATCAGAAGGAAATGAAAAAGGTGAAGATGCCGAAGTGTTGGAAACCATGCCCTCTGGTAGGTACCTGTGTTTTATTTGTCCTTCATGCTCTCTGATCAGCCTTTAGTAGCTTCATTGATCTATAAGTATTATGAGGTCTTCTTGAATATGAAGAATATTTCTTTTATACAACATAATGGTTGACAGATATTCATTTCTGAACGTTTTGGTAACATAATTCTTGGAGGTTTTATTTCTCTTAAATTCACCTGGGAATTAAAAATGAAAATTTTGAAAAATTGTAATTTTTTTATGAACAGTTGTTCTCTTTAGAGAAATTCAAACAAGACATAAATATATACACAATATATCACCTTTCTTTTCTACTACAGTATCATCTCTGTGAGGACACAGATTTTATATGTTTTTTTTTATTGTTGTAGTGCCAGTGCCTAGCCCAGTGCTTGCCTGCATATGGTAGATGCTTAATAAAGAATTACTGAATAAGTGAGTTAAACCAAAATTAAAGCAATATTTTTTTCTCTTGCCACAAATTTATAGCTTCTTATAGATAGCTCTTGGGTTGACCAAAAAGTTTGTTTGAGTTTTTCCCTAACATCCAATGGAAAAACCTGAATGAAGTTTTTGGCTAACCCAATATCTCCAAGCCTGTACTAAGGCTTTAATAATGAATAATAGTACTTTCAATTATATAAAATGCTCAGATTAGGAAGTGAAAAGAAACCATCAAGTAGTAGTGAGTGCCAATTATATAAAAATGATTTTCCTGTTAATTCTCAAGAACAAGGTAAAGCTATGTGAATTTGGACCAATTGTTAACAAAAACAGTTTGTATTGTTATAATCGATTGCAGAATATTTCAGTAAATGAGTTTTCTCACTTTAGAGACTACACCAGCTCTTGAAGAGTGTTATAAAGACACAACAATACATACAGTGTACCAAGAGTGCTTCTAAAATTATTTGAATATTTAAAATTCTCAAGCATGTTTATTTAATCTCAAGCAGTTTCCCTTGTGGTATTGTTTGCACTCTGTACTGCACTAAAGACACTATTTATTCTGTCCGTGAAGCAAAATTTTGATACCAAAGACAAGCTTCAGTCTAGCACTTCTTTCATTTACATGCTTTAAAAATAAACCAACTCAGAATTATTACACCTTTACTAAATGTCTGTTTGGAAATATTTCTTTTCATTTTTTTCCCTCACAGTCAAATCCTGTTTCTGTCTTCTAAATTAAGTCATTTGGTTGGTTTTTTTTCTCTTTTTTTGTCCAATGATTCCTTTTTGCACTCTGTACATTTCCCCTACACATTGCACAGAAAATTCTAGCTTTTAAAACTACTTGAGGAGAAAAGGAAAGTGCTTTTTTTAAACTTCTCAAAACCTCACCTTATTAACATTGTTCAGTTACTACTTTGCTGGGTCCTTTTTAAAGAGGTACAACTTTGGATCATACTCAGATTTGTGTTTGCTGTTTTCTACCTGTGTAGGTATATTCTAAGAATACTCTCAAACCCAGGGTATGAGATCATAAAGTATATCTGATTGCCTTCCTCTTTATTCCTGACGTATTTGACTATTTAAGCTTCCACTTTTTTCATGTTTAAAATGGTGATAATGCTTCATTGATAAGGTTTTGATATGGGCAGAAGACCTAAATGACATTTCTCCAAAGAAGACATACAAATGGCCAACAGGCACATGAAAAGATGTTCCATATCACTAATTATTAGAGAAATGCAAATAAAAAGTACAGTACACACACACACACATACACACACTGGAATATTACTCACCCATTAAAAAGGATGAAATAATGCCACTTGCAGCAACATGGATGGACCTAACGATTATATTAAGTGAAGTAAGTCAGACAGACAAAGATAAGTATGATGTCATTTATATATGAAATCTGAAAAATAGTACCAGTGAACTTACAAAACAGAAACAGACTCACAGACAAAGAAAACAAACTTACAGTTACCAAAAAGGAAGGGAGAGAGAGAAATTATGAGTATGGGATTAACAGATGCACACTACCATATATAAAATAGATAAATAACAAGGATTTACTATATAGTACAGAGAACTATATTCAATATCTTATAACAACCTATAATGGAAAAAATATATATGTACATATATGTGCATGCATGCTCAGTCATTTCAGTTGTGTCCAACTTCATGCGACCCTATGGACTGCAGCCTGCCAGGCTTCTCTGTCCATGGGGTTTTCTGGGCAAGAATACTAATGTAGGTTGCCATACCTCCTTACAGCGGATCTTCCCAACCCAGGGGTCGAGCCCATACCTCTTACATCTGCCAGCATAAATCAGAAGGAAATGAAAAAGGTGAAGATGCCGAAGTGTTGGAAACCATGCCCTCTGGTAGGTACCTGTGTTTTATTTGTCCTTCATGCTCTCTGATCAGCCTTTAGTAGCTTCATTGATCTATAAGTATTATGAGGTCTTCTTGAATATGAAGAATATTTCTTTTATACAACATAATGGTTGACAGATATTCATTTCTGAACGTTTTGGTAACATAATTCTTGGAGGTTTTATTTCTCTTAAATTCACCTGGGAATTAAAAATGAAAATTTTGAAAAATTGTAATTTTTTTATGAACAGTTGTTCTCTTTAGAGAAATTCAAACAAGACATAAATATATACACAATATATCACCTTTCTTTTCTACTACAGTATCATCTCTGTGAGGACACAGATTTTATATGTTTTTTTTTATTGTTGTAGTGCCAGTGCCTAGCCCAGTGCTTGCCTGCATATGGTAGATGCTTAATAAAGAATTACTGAATAAGTGAGTTAAACCAAAATTAAAGCAATATTTTTTTCTCTTGCCACAAATTTATAGCTTCTTATAGATAGCTCTTGGGTTGACCAAAAAGTTTGTTTGAGTTTTTCCCTAACATCCAATGGAAAAACCTGAATGAAGTTTTTGGCTAACCCAATATCTCCAAGCCTGTACTAAGGCTTTAATAATGAATAATAGTACTTTCAATTATATAAAATGCTCAGATTAGGAAGTGAAAAGAAACCATCAAGTAGTAGTGAGTGCCAATTATATAAAAATGATTTTCCTGTTAATTCTCAAGAACAAGGTAAAGCTATGTGAATTTGGACCAATTGTTAACAAAAACAGTTTGTATTGTTATAATCGATTGCAGAATATTTCAGTAAATGAGTTTTCTCACTTTAGAGACTACACCAGCTCTTGAAGAGTGTTATAAAGACACAACAATACATACAGTGTACCAAGAGTGCTTCTAAAATTATTTGAATATTTAAAAGTTCTCAAGCATGTTTATTTAATCTCAAGCAGTTTCCCTTGTGGTATTGTTTGCACTCTGTACTGCACTAAAGACACTATTTATTCTGTCCGTGAAGCAAAATTTTGATACCAAAGACAAGCTTCAGTCTAGCACTTCTTTCATTTACATGCTTTAAAAATAAACCAACTCAGAATTATTACACCTTTACTAAATGTCTGTTTGGAAATATTTCTTTTCATTTTTTTCCCTCACAGTCAAATCCTGTTTCTGTCTTCTAAATTAAGTCATTTGGTTGGTTTTTTTTCTCTTTTTTTGTCCAATGATTCCTTTTTGCACTCTGTACATTTCCCCTACACATTGCACAGAAAATTCTAGCTTTTAAAACTACTTGAGGAGAAAAGGAAAGTGCTTTTTTTAAACTTCTCAAAACCTCACCTTATTAACATTGTTCAGTTACTACTTTGCTGGGTCCTTTTTAAAGAGGTACAACTTTGGATCATACTCAGATTTGTGTTTGCTGTTTTCTACCTGTGTAGGTATATTCTAAGAATACTCTCAAACCCAGGGTATGAGATCATAAAGTATATCTGATTGCCTTCCTCTTTATTCCTGACGTATTTGACTATTTAAGCTTCCACTTTTTTCATGTTTAAAATGGTGATAATGCTTCATTGATAAGGTTTTGATATGGGCAGAAGACCTAAATGACATTTCTCCAAAGAAGACATACAAATGGCCAACAGGCACATGAAAAGATGTTCCATATCACTAATTATTAGAGAAATGCAAATAAAAAGTACAGTACACACACACACACATACACACACTGGAATATTACTCACCCATTAAAAAGGATGAAATAATGCCACTTGCAGCAACATGGATGGACCTAACGATTATATTAAGTGAAGTAAGTCAGACAGACAAAGATAAGTATGATGTCATTTATATATGAAATCTGAAAAATAGTACCAGTGAACTTACAAAACAGAAACAGACTCACAGACAAAGAAAACAAACTTACAGTTACCAAAAAGGAAGAGGAGAGAGAGAAATTATGAGTATGGGATTAACAGATGCACACTACCATATATAAAATAGATAAATAACAAGGATTTACTATATAGTACAGAGAACTATATTCAATATCTTATAACAACCTATAATGGAAAAAATATATATGTACATATATGTGCATGCATGCTCAGTCATTTCAGTTGTGTCCAACTTCATGCGACCCTATGGACTGCAGCCTGCCAGGCTTCTCTGTCCATGGGGTTTTCTGGGCAAGAATACTAATGTAGGTTGCCATACCTCCTTACAGCGGATCTTCCCAACCCAGGGGTCGAGCCCATACCTCTTACATCTGCCAGCATTGGCAAGCGGGTCCTGTACCACTAGCGCCATGTGGGAAGCTCATGTAGATATTTATGTACCTCCAAGCATATGCATGTCTCAATTCTTTTCTGTACAGCTGAAACTAACACAATATTGTAAATCAACTATACTTCAGTTTTTTAAAAGATACAGCTGAAAACTAAAAAAAGAAACAAGGTTGTGATAAGAATTAAAGATAAGACATGCATCTAGCAAAATGCCTGGCAATAATAGATATTATCATCTTCATTATATAGTATCTTATAAAGCATTTTTATATTTATTTATTTATATGATGATTTCTTTTATTCTCCAGCCTCTCTGATATCTGTCAGTTGTTTCCTGCTGCTTCTGCTGCATGATGGTACTTTGAGATAAAAGAAAAGTGTATTAGGAATATTCAAAGGCTTAGCATATGTTTTTAGCAAATCTAAGTGAAACCATTTTGTATAACTCATCCTGTACACAACTTTCCATTTAAAGTTTGGATTATCTGCTTCCTTACAAATCAGCACTTCTTAAGTCTACAATTTTTGCCTGTGCGTAATCGTTAACACTGAATTTTGTTTGTTAAATGTTTTTACCAGCAAACATAAGAGGTAAGCATTTTTGCCATTCAGCATAGCTACATAATTTTTCAGTATGAGCTGGAAAGGCAAAAGGTGTTGTCAGCATTCACAGAGCAATCATATATACCTCATTTCATGGCAGTTCCAGTATGTCTGCTGTACAGTAAACCTTACTGTCAACCTCATTACTGAGCCCTGTTAGCAAAAGACTTGCCCTGATCCCATCTTGCCAACACTCCAGTCCTGGGGCTGAATAATATACTAGCCTCTTGCTGTGAGGGCTTCTCTGATGGCCCAGGCAGTAAAGAATCTGCCTGCAATGCAGGAGACCCAGGTTCAATCCCTGGGTCAGGAAAATTCTCCTGGAGGAAGGCACAGCAACCCATTCCAGTATTCTTCTTGCCTGGAGAATCCCATGGACAGAGGAGCCTGGTGAGCTATAGTCCATCAGGTCACAAAGAGTCAGACACGACTAAGTGACTAACGCACACACATACTCTTGCCATGGAATAAAGAATTAAACAATTTAGAGGCCTTGGCTGCCTGGGACTAAATCCAGGCCCCAAGGGACCATAATCTCCCTATGCCAGGAAAAGAGCAGCTAAGACAAGGTAAAGCGGAATTGAGCCTCAGAGAGGAGAGATACGGGAGGATGAAAGGAGTACGAGAGTGAGCCAGGAATAGACTGAAAAGGCGGGGAGAGATTCTTCCCACCCCAGAGGTGGAGGGTCATGGGCATGTGACAAGCTTGTGGCAGCAGGCTTCATAGTCCTTTAAAGTCAATAAAAAACTTTTTTTTATGCTTTTAAGGTATTATGAAGACAGACAACACAGAAGTTCTTCTCTCTGCTGACTTCACTGGAGCAATCAAAGTGTTTATTAACAAAAGGAAAAATGTATCTTAATTTGAAATGACATTTAAAATAAACATATAAGTAAGTTTCTGTATGTACCAAGACTGAAAAAAATCATAGTGTTTCAGGTTAACATCCTTTTTTTTTTTTTATTGGAAGCTGTTCAAATATAATATATTTTTTGAGAGGCAATGTTAATGATCTAGTAAACTGGACTGATAGACTAGAAAGGAATGTAGCTAGAATAACATTGCCAAACTTTAGGCTTTACCTTTTGTTATGTTTGTGTTTTCGTTATATAATTGTGAACATGCACAGGTTTCTGCATGAAAATATATTAATGTATTAATCACATGTGTGTGCCTTTTGGTTACATGCACTAAATCTAACAGAGTTAAATTATTTCAGTGGCTCTTTTGGCCTCTTATTGAGGAGGAGTGTCTTGTTTTTAGCTTAAATAATTTCTTTTGCACAAAATTTCATTTTTAAGAGAAGTGGTATCTTTTGACTGAGTTACTGTTTTAAAAATGTTATATAGGTTTTCAATAGGTCAACAACCATGTGTAAATGGTTTTTATACATTTCTCAATTTAGGGATGATTTTTTTTGTGTGTGTGGTCTAAATTGTGGACTTAAGATTCTTTTCTTTGTATGTGTATATATAATTTTTTTTGCCACACTGGAGCACAATGTTTCTATGTAAAGAATTCTTTTCATTCTTTATCCATGAGCACCAGGCTTTGCTCACTTAAAAAAAATTAAGCCGCATTAAGGAGTGAGTCTTCTTTTTTACAATAATGTAAAAATGAACTGTTTACATTTTTTTAAAGCATTGTAGTTTTAAAAAATAAGCTGTTTTGTTTTGTGTTGTTAAATTTGGAAACCTTTGTAAATATTGATATAATGTACCAATGAAATAACATCTGGGGTTGATGGAACCCTGATAATGTTGTTGATGGTTAGCATATGTTTCTGAAAATTAAATATATATTATTAAAAGTTGGTGGCCAAAAGTTGTTAAACATGTGACTTTATTTTCCAATGACTTCAGTAACTTGAGAAAATAAAAGTCTTGTTTTATAATTTGATTTTAGCAAGCAGAGATCACATTTTGGACCCTTAAATTATAGTGCATTAACTACATACCTTTAAGAAAAATAGTTTTTAATTCTAGTTATAAAATGAACACTGCTAGCAGTTCATCCTTATGCTTATATGTTCTTTACTGCAGTTGTTTTCAGTATATAAATGAGAAGCTGAGGAGCCATGATCATATCCTTATTAATCAGCATAGTCTTGAGTGTCCCGGATTTTCTAGTTCATTCCGTATTGTTTACCTTGGTTTTATTTCTATGCTGCTTTCTTCCTCTTGCCAGTGACATGCTTTCTCCTTCCTCTCCTCCCACCTCCCTCACTATCCCCCACCTCTCTGCTCACTTTCCTGTACTCTGCCTGACAAATCAAGTTGTTATGCCATTGGCTTTCTAACCGGTCTCTTTCTTAGTCTCAAGGTCTGGATGGCAGTGGAATTGGTCTAGTGTCTCAGAGAACTCAGTGTCTTCAACTCTCTGAGGCTGCTTGGCTTTCACTGACTTCTGCCTGGTGCCTTATATTCTTGCTGTGGTGCTGGATGTTTCAACTGCATATAATCGGGGTGTTGCCATATGAATATTTCCTGATGGGTTTTATGTGGTTTCTTGAACAAAAAGGCAAAGGCAAAATAGTTGAGATGCAAGCTTAAGAGAATAATACCGATACTTCTAAATTTAGTTTTTAAAATGTTGGTTTATCATTATATAAATATACTGCAAAGTTACAAGTCAGAAAGTGAGTTTGAAAAGGTAGCATTAAGATGTATGTAAAGAAAAATGAACAGTATTTTCCCCTAAAATGAACTGTATTAGAAACTCGCTATATTAAGTGGTGTGGTATTATAGGAAGGAGCACAGATTCTAGAACTAGATAAACTTAGATTTGGTTTCCTCTGTTAGCACCTTCCTTGGGCATGTTATTTTATATTAATTTCCATGTCCTTATCTGTAATATGAGAATACCTCACTGAAATTGTAAGGATTTAGTGAAAATCATGTATATGTAAAACTTGGTACCTAGTTAATAACCCAATAGACATACATTTCTCAATCCCTCATACTTCTAGACCAAAAAAAAAAAAAAAGGAGGAGAGGATGTAGAATCACTTTTCAGATATTGATATTTCAAAATTCTCCAAGCCAGACTTCAGCAGTACGTGAACCGTGAACTCCCTGATGTTCAAGCTGATTTTAGAAAAGGCAGAGGAACCAGAGATCAAATTGGCAACATCCACTGGATCATGGAAAAAGCAAGAGAGTTCCAGAAAAACATCTATGTCTGCTTTATTGACTATGCCAAAGCCTTTGACTGTGTGGATCACAATAAACTGTGGAAAATTCTGAGAGAGATGGGAATACCAGACCACCTGACCTGCCTCTTGAGAAATCTGTATGCAGGTCAGGAAGCAACAGTTAGAACTGGACATGGAACAACAGACTGGTTCCAAATAGGAAAAGGAGTACGTCAAGGCTGTATATTGTCACCCTGCTTATTTAACTTATATGCAGAGTACATCATGAGAAATGCTGGACTGGAAGAAACACAAGCTGGAATCAAGATTGCTGGGAGAAATATCAATAACCTCAGATATGCAGATGACACCACCCTTATGGCAGAAAGTGAGGAGGAGCTAAAAAGCCTCTTGTTGAAAGTGAAAGAGGAGAGTGGAAAAGTTGGCTTAAAGCTCAACATTCAGAAAACGAAGATCATGGCATCTGGCCCCATCACTTCATGGGAAATAGATGGGGAAACAGTAGAAACAGTGTCAGACTTTATTTTTTTGGGCTCCAAAATCACTGCAGATGGTGACTGCAGCCATGAAATTAAAAGGTGCTTACTCCTTGGAAGAAAAGTTATGACCAACCTAGATAGTATATTCAAAAGCAGAGACATTACTTTGCCAACTAAGGTCCGTCTAGTCAAAGCTATGGTTTTTCCTGTGGCCATGTATGGATGTCAGAGTTGGACTGTGAAGAAGGCTGAGTGCTGAAGAATTGATGCTTTTGAACTGTGGTGTTGGGGACGACTCTTGAGAGTCCCTTGGACTGCAAGCAGATCCAACCAGTCCATTCTGAAGATCAACCCTGGGATTTCTTTGGAAGGAATGATGCTAAAACTGAAGCTCCAGTACTTTGACCACCTCATGCGAAGAGTTGACTCATTGGAAAAGACTCTGATGCTGGGAGGGACTGGGGGCAGGAGGAGAAGGGGACGACTGAGGATGAGATGGTTGGATGGCATCACGGACTCAATGGACGTGAGTCTGAGTGAACTCCAGGAGATGGTGATGGACAGGGAGGCCTGGCGTGCTGCGATTCATGGGGTCGCAAGGAGTCGGACACGACTTAGCAACTGAACTGAACTGAACTGAACTGAACTGATATTTCATGGATGAATTGTATTTTAAGGATTGACATAGGGCACCAGCCCTTTTTTGTCAACTCAACACTTTAAAAAACTTCCACCATCTATTTGTTGTTTAGTTGCTAAGTCATGTCTGACTTGTGACCCAATGGAATGTAATTCACCAGGCTCCTCTGTCCATGAAATTTTCCAGGCAAGAATACTCAGTGGGTTGCCATTTCCTTCTTCAGTGGATCTCCCCTACCCAGGGATCGAACCTGCATCTCCTGCTTGGCAGGTGGATTCTTTACCACTGAGCCACCATCATAAAAGAGAGAACATTTTAATACTTAAAAAAAGGTCAAGCATAATCTTATCTCAGGGCAACAAACAGTCTATTAAAGTGAATAAACCTAGCTTTTGAAAAAAGTAACCATATTTTCTTATTTTGCCTTTCTCTGGTGAAAATTTCATCACAGAGTGTGTGGCTGCCTAAATAAGTTTAAAGCCACATTTCATTAAAAACTCTTTGGAGAGCCATAACAAGCCTTCCTTTGCCTTCATCTAGTTTACATTAATTGGAATTAAAATATGAATGACTCAACATAATTTAGCATGCCATTTTCTCTGGTCTTTCACATTATATAGCTAAGCAGTTGCTTTTTATTCTTTGAAATACATGTATAACATTAATATATCCATTCCCCAAATTCCAATTTCAGATTTTAGAGCCAGCTCTCCTTACTGATATGAAAAAATCAAATTTTTGGAATTTTTAAAGTCTTTATTATGGGGATTCAGAGTAAAAATATGTTTGGGATTTAATATTTCCCCGTAAGTTTTCAAAAGAAAATCATGCCCAGTTTCACTAGTTTCTAGCTTCCTGCCTTACTTCTGGATTAGCATATGTTTATTGAACATCTCCTATGTACAGACCATTGCTGGGACTAGAGAAGAATATGTGCCAGAAGAACTCACAGTCTGATGGAGAAGGTGGCCATAGAAACAAGCAAGAGACTTGGAACTGTCTTGTGGCTGTAGCCCTAGGAATGGCTGTAGCCCTAGGAATGCCCCTTCTCATCCTATTCCCAGTCTCTGGGTTTTGGGTTTTTTGTGTTTTTTTTTTTTTTTTTTTTTTTTTTCCTAGTAACTCATGACAGCCACTTGACTTTCAGGCCAGTCTTTGTTCATCTAATATTACAAGTAGCAAACATAACATGAGTAAAAGACCTTATGAGTAAGCCAGAGCTAAGGTAGAAAAAACAAAGTACCTAACCAAGGCAACATTTCACTGGTCTCTGGCCCCCCTCCTCCCAGCCTAAAATCGTTGTCTATTTCACCCAAAATCTTACCTGTCTTCTGTTTCAAACTAACTCCTGATTATCAGACTCCTCCCTGCAACTGCTGTCCTGTTCCCTTCAGTTCTGAAGCTTGGTCCATTCTATTTTTTGTTGCCTAGATGTAAGTCATCTAGTCTTGGGGAGCCCAAGTTCCCCCCATTAACCACAACCACATGACTGGTGTAGATCCAGGCACATGAAATACATTCAGGTTGATATAGCAGGGCCCGTGCAAAGGGTGGTGTGGAGAAGAGGGGAGGGATGCACTGCAGATTCCCCAACAAATCAAATGTCATCATGTAGATTACAGGTTATCTAGGCTGGCCCAAGCAGATCGAGCTGGCTTGTATGTCCAGCTACTCTGCACTACATTTTTTAAATTTTATTTTGGAATAACTAGATTTATAGAAAGTTCCAAAGGAAATAATGGCATTCCCATGTACTTACCCAGTTTCCCTTAATGTTAGTATCTTACATTACCATGGTACATTTATCAAAACTAAAATCCACACTGCTGCAATAATATTAAGTAAACTCCCAACTTTATTCATATTGCACCAGTTTTTCACTAGTGTCCTTTTTCAGTTCCAAGATCCAGTCCAGAATACCTTTCATTTAGGCATATAGTGCTTCCTTAATTTAAATAAACTTTATTTTAGAATAGTTTTATATTTTTCAGAAAAGTTTGCGTAGTTCACATATCCCCTGCACCAACTTCCCCTGTGGTTAGCATCTGACATTACAGTAGCACATTTTTCACATGAAGGAACCAACACTGGTACATTAACTCCACGCTTTATTTGGATTTCACTGCCGCTGCTGCTGCTAAGTCACTTCAGTCGTGTCCGACTCTGTGCGACCCCATAGACGGCCTCCTACCAGGCTCTTCTGTCCCTGGGATTCTCCAGGCAAGAACACTGGAGTGGGTTGCCATTGCTTTCTCCAATGCATGAAAGTGGAAAGTAAAAGTGAAGTTGCTCAGTCGTGTCTGACTCTTGGCGACCTCATGGACTGCAGCCTACTGGGCTCCTCTGTCCATGGGATCTTACAGGCAAGAGTACTGGAATGAGGTGCCATTGCCTTCTCCGTGGATTTCACTAGTTTTTACCTAATGTCCTTTTTCTGTTCAGGAATCCCATCCAGGATGTGACATTACATGTGGTTGTCAGGTCTCCTTTGGCTCTTCTTAGCCATGATATTCTCTCATGCCTCCCATGCTTTTGATGACTTCAGCAGTTTTGAGGAGTACTGGTTAAGTATTTTATTCAATGTTCTTCAGTTGGATTTGTCTGGTATTTTTCTTACGATTCAATAAGCTGTAGCCTCTAGGGAGGAAGCTCACGGATGTGGATTGTTCCTTCGTTACATCGCATCAAGCATATATAGTACCAGCATGACTTATCACTTGGCTGAGGAGTGTTTGTCAGGTTTTCTACTACAAACTTACTTTTTTCTCACTTTCCATAAATCTGTTCTTTGGAAGTGAATCACTAAGCACAGCCCAAACTCATGGGGTAGGGAAGAGTTAAGGCCCATCTCCTTGAGAAGCAAGTATCTGTATAACTTAATTTGGAATTGCTTAGTATAGGAGATAGGTCTCTTCTCCCTTATTTACTGATTCAACCATTTGTTTGTATCAGCTTGGACTTACAGGTCGTTATTTTGTACTTTGAATTGTAGTCCAACATTGCATTATTTTGTCTTTCAACTTGTTCTTTCAAGTTGGCTTCTATGTCCCTTTGATTTTTTTTTTTTTTGAGCACTTCCTTTCTTTATGTCACTGTTAACATGCTCCAGGTTCATTTCATACGTTTCCAGTTCTGTAATCAACCACTTACCCAGGTTCCTTTTATTAGAGACTGGTATTAAAAATGAAGGTCTGGGTGATAGATGTGCTCATTGCTACTGGGGCCATCTTAGCTGACAGAGCAAAGAAATATATGCATGCGTACAAATCTCTGTTTATATCCACATCTATAAAATTTTCTATGTATCTCAATATTAAATTGGATTTGAATCCTTGCTGATGTCTCTGAGTGATCCATTAGTGCATAGAATACTCTAGTTTCCTCCTTTTGCTTATGAATAACCTCTTTCTCCAACAGTGAGCCACCTGGTTCCCATCATTTACTATCCATTTACTTATTTGTTCAATCACAACATAACATGTTCAGCAGTTTCAGAACTGCTAACCCATATCCCCAGGAGAAACACCTTTACCAACTAGGATACAGTTTTTACATAAAGTCCTTTGTCTTTTATGTCATATCTGGTCACAACACCATTTTTCAAAGTTACTTAGATCAGTGCCTTTTTTCTCTACTCACATCACCTTTTAAAATTAGATTCATCTATATTATCTGTTCCTCTATTTGATGATATAGATAGCCATACTTATTTAGTAAATAAACAATGGCATTCTTTTGTAGACAACTTCCTGCCTTGCTTTCAGAGCTTAGCATTATCCTAAAGCAATTTTACAGTCTGTCCTGTTGCTCCACTGGAGTTGCACTCATTCAGCAAACGTCCAGCGCTTAATCTGGGTCAAGAGCTTGAGGGAGTCTAATATGCTTTGGATCTCAGAAATTCGTGAAGGTGTTACAATTATGATTTCAGTAATTTTATTGCATATTTCTGAGTTCCTACTCTGAGGTACCTATGTAAAGAATAAAAAATAATAAGGTATGGCATTTTCCTTCAAAGTTCACAATCAGAGCACTCTTCATTAATATGATAGAAACATTTTTCCACTATTGTTGGTTTGGTCACTAAGTCATGTCCAACTCTGCGACCCCATAGACTGTAGCTCACCAGGCTCCTCTGTCCATGGGGTTTCCAGGCAAGAATACTGGACTGGGTTGTCATTTCCTTCTCCAGGGGATCTTCCACAGCCGGGGGTAGAACCTGGGTCTCCTGCATTGCAGGCGGATTCTTTACCAACTGAGCCACCAGGGAAGCCCTTTGTTGATAAAGCCTCTTCAGATTAGCAGTAGAGCATAAATAACTGCAGATCCGTTACACATTTTTCAACTTTGACTTTTGTGGGAAACCTAAATCTTAGGAGGATTTAACAAAAAGTTATACAGAAACCATGACTTAAGGATTATTTCCATGTAAAATACTACCCTCGAAGAAGCACTTGTGGGGGCAGAGTTGAGTTATCTATGTTGACTGCTGGCCGGGACCAGTAGCTACATACCTTATCTATAAGCTGACACAAGTTCATAAATCCTTTCTAATTTAAAATATTTATTTTACTTTAACACTTACACACTGTAGAAAACGTGACATACCAAAAAGTTTAAGAAATAATCACCCATAATACTGTAAGTCAGAGATAACAGATATTAACATTTTAGAATATGTAGCTTTATTTTTATGCATGTATATTTTTAAGAGCTTATATAATTATACAAGATAATTTGAATACTATTCATACTACACATCTTGGGCAGTTTCTATATTTTTGCATGGTCATAAATAAATTCTGTCATAGATCAAATGTTGATCATATCTATCAAATGTTCTATCACTGTAACCAATGTATGGATACTGAGGGTGTACCTGTCTGTATTTTATTACTATGAATAATAGTAGAAGATATAGAGGCAAATATCTTTATCAGGATTTCTAATTACTGACTTAAGATGATAAATCCTTAAAATGGAAGTATAAAGCATGAACTTTTGGATAAGCAGTATCATAGATAGTAAAAATCTGCAAAGAAATTGGGAGCCTGGGTTTGTAGCCTTGGTTCTAGTGGCCTTGTGACTTCAGGAAAGCTAAGGAATTCTCTGAGAGCCTAACAAAATAGGATATTTAGATTAAGATTCCTTCTAACTCTGGTGGTCCATGTGCCTGGTCAGCATTCCTTCAGAGGCAGTATAGCTAAGAATTCTCTCACTTTCTTGTTTCCTCAGCAGATAGCTAGATAACCTGTGATATGCAAGGCAATCACAGTTTATGTCACCTGCAAAGTCATAGCCATGTGAAGTCTATTGAAGCCAACTCAGGGAGCTCATTTCTGGAGATGGAATTCCTGGTTATGGAATTGACTAGTAGGAGAAAGGAGGGTGGGTAACAGAGTTGGCTCACCTTGCCCTACCTGTCTACAAGGCCAGTCACCACATCCAGGTATATCAACTCCTCTGCCTTTAGTTTACTTCCTCTAGTATAGCTTCATTTGTTTGGGTCTTGAAGGTTTTTTACCCTGGGAAGGAATAATTAGTTAAGGTGATATCAATTTTCCTTATCACTTGGCATTAACTAATAGTTGCGAATAAAGAAAAATAGTTGGAAGGTACCAGAAAGGAAGAAAGGGAAACATGGGAGATAAGAAGACTCCAAAACAAACTCTATGGGCCTCACGTTTTTGTCTAAGGTATTCCAAGCTACATCACTGTTAGAGGCCATACCAAGGTTACTTATTTCTGGAATATGGAATGTTGTGTTGCATTAAATCGGTTCAGTCATGTCCAACTCTTTGCGACTCTATGGCTGTAATCCACCAGGCTCCTCTGTCCATGGGATTTTCCAGCCAAGAACACTGGAGTGGATTGCCATGCCGTCCTCCAAGAGATCTTCCCGACCCAGGGATCAAACCCGCGTCTCTTGGGTCTCCTGCATTGGCAGGTAGGTTCTTTACCACTAGCGCCACCTGAGAAGCCCCGTATGGAATGTAGGACCACATTTACGACAATAAATTGATGGCTCACAGCCCAAAACCAACAATAACCAAAACTACCAGAAGGGGGCACTAGTGGTCCCAAGTCAGAGCAGCCCTGAGAACTTCAAGGCAGTAAATTCAACTGCTCCAAGAGCTGGCTGTATTATGCGGCAACTAGGAACGGAGAAGGCAATGGCACCCCACTCCAGTACTCTTGCCTGGAAAATCCCATGGATGGAGGAGCCTGGTAGGAGGCTTCAGTCCATGGGGTCGCTAAGTCGGACCTGACTGAGTGACTTCACTTTCACCTTTCGCTTTCATGCACTGGAGAAGGAAATGGCAACCCACTCCAGTGTTCTTGCCTGGAGAATCCCAGGGACGGGGGAGCCTGGTGGGCTGCCTTCTATGGGGTCGCACAGAGTCGGACACGACTGAAGTGACTTAGCTTAGCTTAGGAACCTCAATAAAGCCAAGCCCATCACCTCTCTCACCCAACTGCCAGAACAGGTGTGGCTTTGTGTTGTTAATGTCTTTATGTTCATGCTGGCATTAGAACTTCTGACCTGTGGCACCAGAATGGCACAGTCTGACTGAGTTCTACACCTAGAATTTCTAATTACAACTGATCATGCCCCAAATCAGTGTATTGAGAAGCATTTTCCCTAATGTTTTCCCTCCAAATACATCCATCAGCTGAATCAGTAAATATTGTCTCCTCTACTCAACATTTAAAATACTGCAGTGTTGGGGCTTCCCTGGTGGTACAGTGGTTATGAATCTGCCTTGCAATGCAAGGGCACAGGTTCCATCCCTGGTCCGGAAGATCCCACACACCACGGAGCAACTAAGCCCGGCACCACAACTACTGAGCCGACACGGTGCAACTACGGAAGCCCACGTGCCTAGAGCCTGTGCTCCACAACAAGAGAAGCCCCCACAATGAGAAAGCCGTGTGTTGCAACGAAGAGTAGCCCCTGTTCACTGCAACTAGAGAAAGCCTGCATGCAGCAACAAAGACCCACCACAGCCAAAAACTTAAATAAACTTTAAGAAATAAAATATTGCAGTACATATTATTCATTATCTGGATAAGAAGGCCAAAAGCATAACTTAAAATTGCTAGGAGAACAAAAGGCCTTAGATTTTTCACTGTCCCTAGCTGGGAAGAGTGAGGAGGAATATTGGAGCAGATGGCAGTAATTTTCCTCTCCTGGGACCAGACAAAACAGGGAACCAAAAAGCAAGAAGGAACCATATCAATCTGCTGAACCCCCAAAGAAATTTCACATGTATTTTAGTGAACCGCAAAACTAACCTAAGTTAGCTACAGAACAGTATTTGCTAAAGCACAGCAAACCAGAACTAACCTGCTTTCTAAAAAAGATGAGTATTATAATAATGATCAAAGAGAACTTAAATCGAATCTTGCTTTTGGTAATTCATAATCCATAATCAGGAGTGTCTTCCAAAAGATGAGTTTGGGATGAGGTAAAAAACAAAGATCTTCATGAAGTTCTGTATGTGGCAAGAGCAAATCCCTAAGTATGAGGTGGGGGCAGTGCAGACAGACTGCAGAAGCACCAAAGGCTGGAACAGATCCCGATGGCAATGGGAGTGGAGTGTGATAGAAAGTCTTAAAACCTCCAGGAACCAAGCTGAAACAGATACACAAGAGAATGATTCCACTTCATGGTCGATTATTATGAACTGACCCTTAGAATGTATATGAAATTTGATCACAGGGCCTTACAAGTATGAGATGCTCAATGTCCAACTTGAGTTGCCCGCTGTGAAAAAGGCTACAGTAATAGAAGAGAGATTGAAAATTATGTGTGACTTCACTGGCTCTATTTTTACCTTGACATGGGCATTTGCAAATCAAAGGAATAATCCATTAGAGACTGGATTTGGTCAGTCAAGCTTTTGTGCATCTCCATTAGGGAAAGGATTTATTTTCATCTTATAAATGTAAACAATTACATGAAAGCATTTTGCTCTCAAGCATTAATATCGAGAACAGAACATTTTGTTTCTCCTTTTTCAAGGCCTTCTCCCTTCATTCTGGCCGGGCAGCACTTAAATTGTGGGATGTCTGATTTGTCCACCTTCCTCAGAAGCACCTGGGAGCTTGTTAACCATGTACACTCCTGGGTCACGCTGAACCTCTTGTAGGCGAGAGGCAGGAATCTTTTTTCCCATCTTTCTAAGAGACTGCTTTGCACCCTCAACTTTGTATGGAAAAACCAATACAATATTGTAAAGTAAAAATAATAATAATAAAATAAAATCTGAAAAAAATAAAATAAGTCCCTGAGCTAGGAATTGATGTTCAAGCAGCTAACTCACTTGGGCAAGGTCAAGAGGCGGTCAAGTATGGCCATGGATTTTCCCAAGGCCAACAACCAGTGGTGGGTGTGCTGGTAAATGTTTCAACAGTCAGCTCTCTAAAGGAAAGCCTCCATTTGTAGCATTTGCCATTTCTGCCATGTCAATACTCTCACTATAGCCGATTTCAAGCTACCAGTATGACATCACCTAGTGTGGACTTGAGAAGGGATACACAGCAGTGCACGTTTATATAGTAGTCCTACCATGCAGCTATAATAGATGTAAATAACCTTAAGATCAAAAATTATAGTAAAAGGGGGACTTCCCTGGTGGTCAAGCAATTAAGACTCTTCACTTTCATTGCAAGGGGCACAGGTTCAATCCCTGGTCAGGGAAGTAAGATCCTGCATGGCTCATGGCAACCAAAAAAATAATAATAATAATAATAAAAGGTAGGGAAATAATTAGGAAGTGATAAGTTTTTGAGTACTTATTTCCTTTGTCTTTGCTATAATTTATCTTGTAATTTAAATTTTTAAGTATGACTAATACGTCAGTTCAATTCAGTTAGTCACTCAGTCATGTCTGACTCTTTGGGACCCCATGACTGCAGCAGCACACCAGGCTTTCCTGTCCATCACCAACTCCCAGAGCTTGCTCAAACTCATGTCCATCAAGTCAGTGATGCCATCCCACCATCTCATCCTCTGTTGTCCCCTTCTCCTCCAGCCTTCACTCTTTCCCAGCATCAAGGTCTTTTAACAAGAGTCAGCGCTTCACATCAGGTGGCCAAAGTATTGGAGCTTCAGCTTCAGCATCACTCCTTCCAATGGATATTCAGGACTGATTTCCTTTAGGATTGACTGGTTTGATCTCCTTGCAGTCTAAGAGACTCTCAAGAGTCTTCTCCAACACCACAATTCAAAAGCATCAATTCTTCGCACTCAGCTTTCTTTATGGTTCAACTCTCACATCCATATATGACTACTGGAAAAACCATAGCTTTGACAATTCTGACCTTTGTCTAATACATGGCTTGCAAAGTTAAATGATCAGCTCTCATAGGTATAAGCTGGCACCAGCACACCACTACCTGCAACTATTCCTGAAAGATGCACCACCCTCCTTTTTCCTATGGATTAATCATGGCACATGACCAATCTTAAGAAAAACTACCATCTGCCCAGTGAGGCAGGAGCAAGTAGGAGGTGGGGGGAAGGGAGGGAGCAAGCCTGTACGGAGATTAATTTTGTCAGTAACCAACATCCATGAATTGCTATTCATTTATTCACTCTTGCGGGGCCTGTGTGGCCAAACAGAACCCGCAAGGTAGCTACTTTAGCTTCATTCAGAGGCTTGCCCTAGACCCTGAGCTAAGAAAATGAGGGTATGTGTATATGCTGCAGCCCATGGGCAAAAACTGTCCTCTGCACCTTATACTCTAACCCAATATTTCTTGAGTGTCAGGCACAGACAACTTGCCTCAGATGAGGAGAGGGAAGGAGATGTGCTTAGAATGCAGAGTCCAGGCCTCCCCGGGTTTCCTGAATCAGGATCAAAGGGAATCTGGCTCCAGAATTTGCATATTTACAACTCACCATCAATTCTGATAAGCACTAACATTTTAGAACTCCTTGGTTGGAGCAGCTGTTAGAGATAAGTACACATACCCCTGAGGGTACATGAAGACTTTCCAAGGCATAAATAGTTTTGTAGGCAAAGGTAGTTTTATAGGAATCAATTTCCAGACCCTCCATTTTCATATGTCCTCAGATTTCCTAAAATCCATCTGCCTGAGAAAGAAGCAACCTGAAGAGTCTCCTTTCCTGCCTTCCCCATTAATGATCACCTGTATCTCCCTTGGCAGAAAAATAAAAAAACATACTTCTCACTCATCTCAAAACTTAATCTAAGGAATGGCCCCAGGGTGTAAAAACTTCCATAGAGACAAAGAGAGGGACAATTCAAAATACTATTATTGGGGCTGAGGACACGAGTGACTACAACAATGGGGTAGTGTTGGTTTCCAACTCTTTGCTTCCAACAAAATTGTCTGAATACCTAATTGTCAGCTAACCATTAAAAAATCACTGATAATAGATTGGTATTTTTTTAATATACTTGAAAAGAATTGAATGGCAACATTATAACAAAATTCTCATCTACTTAAATTTGTGAATAATATTCCTCAATGCTTAGGTATATAAATGGAAAGGAAAATAGGCAAAAAGTGAAGCTGAACCCTGTGTTGTTTTAGCAGTAAGAACTAGTCAGCCACAGAAATATGAACTAATTGAAAATTGTCTCATACATCTCATTTAGAGCTCTATTTCCAATCCAAATGTACTAGTGTTTAATAATGGATTAAAATTGTTGCATTTATTTTCATCGAGCCTTACAGCAATATAAATGTAAGGCTAACTCAGTTAAGAAGAAAAGTGGTAATATTTAGAGCATCTTGGTCACACGAAATGAAAAATATGTTTAACATATGTATCTGTATATTGCTGCAAAGAAGTATGACAGGATGATCAATATAAACATTTCCAAGAATGAAAATATATTATATTAGGATAAAAATGTGGGAGAAGAGGAACAGAACTATATATTCAAGAGAAATTGTACTAGTGTTTAATAATGGATTAAAATTGTTGCATTTATTTTCATCGAGCCTTACAGCAATATAAATGTAAGGCTAACTCAGTTAAGAAGAAAAGTGGTAATATTTAGAGCATCTTGGTCACACGAAATGAAAAATATGTTTAACATATGTATCTGTATATTGCTGCAAAGAAGTATGACAGGATGATCAATATAAACATTTCCAAGAATGAAAATATATTATATTAGGATAAAAATGTGGGAGAAGAGGAACAGAACTATATATTCAAGGAGAAAAGGGAATAATAAATAATTTTCAACTGTTAAAGAAGAGCCTGTCTACATGTATTTGAAAGTAATGATGGTAGCTGTCAAGTAGTTATGGTATGAATCCTATGGTTTATAAAATATATCTTTTAAAAGCTACTATTTAAAAAATGGTAAATTGAGAGACTTCCCTGGCGGTCCAGTGGTTGAGAATCCAGCTTGTAATGCAGGGGACATAGGTTCGATCCCTGATCAGGGAACTAGATCCCACATGTCACAACTAAGACCTGAGGCAGCCAAATAAATTATCATTAAAAATAAAAAACAGAAAATTGAGAATGGGTTGGGGTGTTTCATATAATGGAATAACTACTGATTGCTCCCCTCTCATTCTTAAAAATGAAGTTCTGAAAAATATATATTGGATGGCAAAGTATTACAAAATTTGAGTAAACTCTTCTACATCCAAATGGGCTGTTTGTAATAGGAAAGTTGTCAAGGATTTCTTTGAAATGATGGTGTGTTCCAGGAACAGCTTGTATTCTGACTCTTTCATTAGATTTCTGACTTTGGACAAGTAGCTTCCCCCCTCCCTGGGCTTCATTATCCCTCCCTGCAGAATAAGGGACTGAACACAAAGATATTTCAAGTCTTTCCTGCTCTAACTGGTGATCTCACCTATTTCTCTTAGTTGGTTTAAACATCAGTGTATTTTCCTTTTCAGTTCAGTACAGTCGCTCAGCCGTGTCCGACTCTTTGCGACCCCATGAATCGCAGCACGCCAGGCCTCCCTGTCCATCACCAACTCCTGGAGTTCACTCAGACACATTTCCATCGAGTCAGTGATGCCATCCAGCCATTTCATCCTCTGTCATCCCCTTCTCCTCCTGCTCCCAATCCCTCCCAGCATCAGGGTCTTTTCCAATGAGTCAACACTTCGCATGAGGTGGTCAAAGTACTGGAGTTTCAGCTTTAGCATCATTCCCTCCAAAGAAATCCCAGGGCTNCACTTCCCTGGTGGCTCAGAGGTTAAAGCGTCTGCCTCCAATGCAGGAGACCTGGGTTCGATCCCTGGGTCGGGAAGATCCCCTGGAGAAGGAAATGGCAACCCACTCCAGTATTCTTGCTTGGAGAATCTCATGGACTGAGGAGCCTGGTGGGCTGCAGTCCATGGGGTCACAAAGAGTCGGACACGACTGAGTGACTTTAATTGCTTACTTACTTACTCTGCATATAAGTGGTTTTAGGCCATTGTGTAATTTCAGTTCACGTCCACTAGAGGGCAGCCAGAGAAAGGAGATGGTGCTTTAAAAAAAAATTGGCAGAAGGAACACGTTACAAAAATCGACAAAAATGAAACTGGGATTTCTGCTGGTTTCATTTTTCTTAGCGATTGTGCTCTTATATTACAAGAAGAAATTTTGAGAAAAATAATTTACATAATTTTTTATTCAATATAAGGAAATCAAGTATATACTTGCCTTGTTCATACTGCCTATCCTCAGCTAAGAAATTCAATCTTTACTAAATCAGCCTTAAAGCTCACTCCTTCCCCATTGTTTTTACTGGGGTTTCCAATAAAGAATTTTGATTAGAAACCTTCATTGATTTCCATTTACTTACCACAAAAAATTCTACACTCTGGACAACTTTGTAATCAGCTTTTTTTCCCATAACTCCCCAGGAATTATCCTGTACCCCAGAGATGCGCCTTTCCATGCAAATCCCCCAAATGTAGCCATGGTCTTTGCAGGGCTGAGCTAGCTGTGGTGTGACAGAGCCTCAAGCTAGAATCAAAAGGTCTTATCACACAGAACTTGGAGAGATGGTGATTTCAGGGCTAGACAAGGTAGGCACAAGATGGTCCTGGAACATGCTGTTATGCCAGAAATTAAGGAAGTGCTCAAAATAAATGATGGGGGTATGTCACAAGAACAGGAACCAGCTTGAAAGGGCCATAGGTCAAATCTCTGACAAATTGAGAAGCAAAATAAGTACGGTAGTGAAATATGAAACCCTGAAAAAATAGAAAGCCATGAGTCCATACCAATAATAGATAGAAACACGTACATACACATAAATGGAGGAACGTGAAGGGATCTTATTTAGAGTATGCAATGGTGAAGGCAAAAGAAGTACTTGAGTTGGAAAATCAACATCATGTTAAGTATTGGTCAGAGTCATCAATAACTTTTGATTAGCAGTAGGATGGTTGCATGGTCTTAAAGTATTACCCCACAAATTGCTTGTTAATTGCATAGTTAAAAAAAACTATACAATGAGGAACTTGAACCAAGTGATAAAATTAACATCACCAGGGTGTCTCCAGATGTGACACCCTGAGAAGGACCCAGCATTGCCTCTGTAGTATTTCAGTTGAGAATGCATCACCTGAATGTCAAACAAACCTCAAATAAGGGACATTCTATTGAAAAAATAAAGAGGAGAGTGAGGAATATACTCCTTGAGAATATCAATATCATAAAAGACAAAGTCTATGGAAATGTCTCCAGATTAAAGAGGTGAAGGTGAAGTCACTCAGTCGTGTCCGACTCTTTGGGACCCCGTGGACTAACCTACTAGGCTATTCCATCCATGGGATTTTCCAGGCAAGAATACTGGAGTGGATTGCCATTTCCTTCTCCAGGGGATCTTCCCAACCCAGGGATCGAACCCAGGTCTCCTGCATTGGAGGCAGACGCTTTAACCTCTGAGCCACCAGGGAAGCCCTTTAAAAGCTCTAATATATTTTTCTGAGTCCTCTAAATAGTCTCCCAGATCCTCCTTGATTCTTTGTATTTCTTGATAAGAAAAAGGCTTACTAACTCTCATGGACTGATTATTTCTCCCGGTGGGTGTTTCATGAAGCTTGTGTGGCTTCTTTACAGAACCGGTCTAATGGTAAAACAGTATTATACTTAAGAGACCTTCCAACCGGCCGCCGTTCGCCATCCTCTAATGGATACTGTGGCCATGCAGTATCGCATAGGAAGACCAGGTGTGTCTTTTTTAAGCCCTGGGGATCAAATCTATCTCAGTTTATCAAGAAACAGTTCAAAGGAGTGAGGCTGGATTTGTTAGCTCCCATCTGTAAGAGAGAAAAAAAGCAACCAGCGCCATTTTTTTACCGGAGGCGTCCCTCCCTGCTCTAGATGGGGGTGTAGACAGACTTTACACCAAAAGCTTTTCCTTCCTGGTTGGCCTTAGCCTGTCCCTTACCGATGCAGGCGCCATCTCGACCCTCTCGGTTCTACCACCGAGATGGGGTGGGGATGTACCAGGGGTAGACCTGATAACATCTCTACCTGATGTTCAGCTCTTCACCTTTAACCTTGCTTGCCTCTGATGCCCCACGGGGTGCAATCAGAGTAACCTTCCGGAATGCCTCCCAAGCTAAGACCGCTGGGGGAAACATTTGTCACCTGAGTGCCTGTGCACGACCTTGAGTATATTTTTGACCACAATAAGACCGATACGAACATAAAGCTGGGATGTTCTTTTTAAGCATCATCACACCAGTATGAGAACCTCTTCTGGTCCACTAAGAGCCAGTGTTACCAAAGGAAAAAACCCATTGCAGTCCCAATCTGAGTAACCTTTAACCTCAGAGATATTCTTGGAGCTAGAACTCCATCTAAAGACCGATATGAACATAAAGCTGGGATGTTCTTTTTAAGCATCATCACACCAGTATGAGAACCTCTTCTGGTCCACTAAGAGCCAGTGTTACCAAAGGAAAAAACCCATTGCAGTCCCAATCTGAGTAACCTTTAACCTCAGAGATATTCTTGGAGCTAGAACTCCATCTAGTTTTTGAACTTTTAATTCCTAGCGAGGCTAGGCGCTTTTTGACTACCAATCCAAGTTTGCCACAGTACACAATAACAGTATAGATCACAAGTCCCTTGAAAGTCTATGATCGATAGATTAGGTTAGTACTTCTAATTCCCAAGGAGTTATGAAATGGTCAGAGACCGAAAAGTTTGACCGAGAAAGGAGAGTTCGATCCACACGCTTTACCCATTTTTGGTCGGTTCCCAAAGGAGACATTGGGTGTCTCTTGGCCTTGGCAGATCAGTAGAAACCCCCGACAGGTTTTTGCCATAAGCCGTATGAGATCACCGTGGAACCGCAGAGCAGGGCTCCTCACTTGCTTCGCGCAGGGCATGTCATTTATTTACACGAGCACACCGTAGAGTTAGTAAAGCACAGCAGAAAATGTGTTGGCTAAGAGAACAAAGAACTAGAGCTCCAAGCATCCTTACCTTGTCCTGAAGGATCCCGGACGAGCCCCCAAGATGAAAAGTCATTGTTGAATTACGACGTCGGGATTCTTGGCCTCCGGAGGAGAAGAATTGAATCCGGGGCCAGAGACGAGGCTTGATCTCTCAGAACTTGTGTGTAATAAAGTTTTATTAAAGTATAAAGAAGATAGAGAAAGCTTCTGACATAGGCGTCAGAAGGGGGTAGGAAGAGTACCCGCCTGCTAGCCTTCAGTTCAGTTCAGTTCAGTCGTGCAGTCGTGTCCGACTCTTTGCGACCCCATGAATCGCAGCACACCAGGCCTC